>JASBQP010841147.1:0-10716 GCA_030265095.1 Desmognathus fuscus
CGTCGTGGCAAGGAGCCGCTCTCAACCTCCGTCGCTTGTGGAGGTGTCGGTTGGGTGCTGCGTGGGTTCGTGGGGCTGGACTCACGCTCGTCGCCAATTTGAGGAAGCGTGAGGACACAGGTGGGTTGCAGCCAACTCCTCTTTATTGAGTATGTACATGCGTCCAGTCCCAGGGGCTACCAAGGACCAACTGCCTTTGAGGCTGTTATCTAGAATCATTCCTGATGTCACCACAGAACTTAACAATGTCATCATGGAATATGGCAATTAAAGGGAAAGTAAATCACAACATATCTTCCCTTCTTCTCTCTGAACATATGAACAACTTAAAACAGAAGCAGATTCATATGATTGAACTGAACTTAGCCAATATAACAGAAACAAATTCATAAGATTGAACACAACCAAATATAGCTTAAAATTAAACTATAGCTTAAAATTAAACTATTCACATCCTACCTTTTACATTCATATTGAATTGAACTAAACCATTCACATACTTTACTCCTCACTCACTCATATTAAACAGTGGCACTCTGTATTTGAGTGGTACTCAAATGGTAAAATCACTCAAATACCTTGGCACGTATTTCTCTCGCACACTTCTACGTGGAGGCACTCTCTGTACCGCCTGTAAGGCTTCCGTATCCTCAACAAGTCTACCAGACTCACCGTCACACCACTCTCTAACAAACACAATGTCATCTTTCTTTCTCCACCTCCCATCATCCAAACGCACCGCCCCTTTAGTCACCCCAACAATCTTCTTTTCATCACCATAAACTGACTTACACTTCTTAACGAATCCTGGGATCCTACACCTTACTACATCTCCCACTTCAAACCGTCGTGTTTTAACAGCATGTTTCGCATTATAATACGCGACCATCTTCTCTTTTTTCTGTCTCACTGTATCACGTAATTCTCCTTCCACAACAACTTCACAACCTGACCCTAATACTTCTTCTTTTAACCAAACAGGAAATAAATTGCTAGTCGCCTCACGACCTCGCATGAATTTAAAAGGGGCTACTCCCGTTAAACTATGTGGGGTGGCGTGATAAGTCTGAATCAAATCTCTTACCGTGTCTTCTACCACAACCCCGTTCGCTAAGGCTAACTGTATCGAGTTCTTTAAAATCCCATTGACCCGCTCGACTTGTCCGTTCGTACGTGGCGAATACAATGGTATCCTACAATGCTTGATATTGTTCCTCTTGAAAAACTCTAACATTTCTAACGACAGAAATTGTACGCCATTATCAGTGACTATCTCTTTAGGGGCTCCTTCCCTTGCAAATATTTCGTTCAAGAACCCTAATACTGACCTCGTAGAGGCCTCCCTTAGAAACTTGAACTCAACCCATTTTGAAAAGTAATCAGTCAGCACTATAACAAACCTTTTCTCTACCGTAGTAGATCAATCGGACCCATGACGTCCATACCTAGCTTTACCCATGGACCACTAGGCATATCAACCACCTGGAGTGGTTCTTTTGATGTTTTGAAACTTTTATCCGCTCGCTGACACTCTACACATCTGTCCACCATATGTTCTACATCTCCATCCATTGCCGGCCACCAAAACCTTTCCCGTATCCTTCTCTTGGTCAAGGTTTTACCTAAATGTCCTTTGTGTCCATGTTTCACTATACTCCACCTCAACCCATATGGAGGAATAACACATCCTCGCCTAAGTATGAATCTGTTCTCACTCGACAACTCATCCTTAACCTTCCAAAATGGTCTGATCCCTTCCGGCAACTGTCTTTCTGTAGGCCATCCTTCAACCAAATAAATAAGAACTACTCTCAATATTTCATCCTCATCCATCTTTTTACTCCACAAATCCTCTGATATTTCCTCCCAGTCACCTAAAATGTCACAATACGTAATCAAATAGTCCTCTCTTTCACTTTCTATTTCTTCCTCATCTGCCTGTACTGGCATTCTAGATAAACAATCTGCTGTTTTATTCTTCCCTCCTGGAACATATTCTATTTTAAAATGCCATTCGTTCAAGCGTGATATTATCCTCGCTAACCGGGATGATATCTTGTCCTGTCCCTCTACTTCTATGACATAAACCAAAGGTTTGTGATCTGTTTTCAATGTGAACTGTATACCCCATAGGTAGTATTTCATCCTCTCCACCCCCCAAGAGCAAGCTAGTGCCTCGCGTTCGATCACGGCATACTTTCTTTCTGTTGCACTAAGTGTGCGGGATGCAAAAGCAACTGTATATTGATGGCCTCTTTCATCCACTTGTGTCAAAACACAACCCAGACCAATCAGGCTCGCATCAACCGTTAAAATAGTCTCCCTTCCGCACACATATGAATGCAACGGTCCTGCCTTGACCAGTGCATCCTTCACCCTTAAAAACGCATCTCCACACCTATCGGACCATTCAAACTTTTTCCCTTTTCTATTTAGCTCTAGAAGCGGTTCCAACATGTCGGAAAACATTGGAACAAACTTCCCATAGTATTCACATAATCCTAAAAAGGATAACAATTGTTCCTTGTCTCTTGGTGCTGGTGCGTCTCTTATCGCCTTCAATGTATCGAATTTTGGGACCACTCCGTCCACTGACACATCATGTCCCAAATACGTTACTCTCTCAGCTGCAAACTTGCACTTCTCTCTTTTCAGAGTTAGGCCATTTTTATCAAGTATTTCAAGTACTCTTTCTAATCGTTGGTTGTGCTCGTTTAGATCCTTCCCGTAAACCAATATATCATCTTGATACGCTATGACACCCTCTTGCTGACCAAACAAAAGAAACATCGCCCGCTGAAATGTGGACGCCGCCGATGCTAATCCGAACGGCATTCTACTAAACTGGAAGGCGCCCACGGGAGTAATGAAGGCTGTTAGGTGCTTTGAGCTTTCTTCCATCTGTATCTGGTGGTAAGCGCTCCTTAAGTCCAGTGACGTGAATACAGCCGCTCCTTCCAAGTTGGATATTAAATCTTGTACTCTGGGTAAAGGATGGCAATCCACCCATATGTTGTTGTTTAGGGCCCGCAAGTTGACGCACACACGCACCTCACCCGTCTTTTTGTGGGCAAAAGCAAGCGGAGCGAGCCATTGTGCACGCTCTATTGGCTCAATGATTCCATCATCTTTTAGTTTATTAATTTCCTTTAACACTTCTTCTTTGATATTGATGGGTACTGGTTTGGGCTTGTGACGTATAGGAATTGCTCCTTCATTCAGTCGTATCTCGCATTTCATGTTCTTCAATAGACCCAGTTTATCTGAAAAAACTCTGGGAAACCTTTCCACCAGTGAGTCTTCCACGAATTTTAAGGCATCAATTCCTAAGACGTAAATCTGTCTCTCACCAGCCGGATCCAACACTATTCTTAACTGCCTTTGTTGATTCCATCCTATTATGTTTGCTCCTGTGTTTGTGACATATAGATCAGAATTGATTTTTGTGTTCATAAATTCTATTTCCACCTGTACACGCCCGTGGATAGTAATCGGTACGCCTCCATATGCTTTTGGTTGGATATCAGTTTTAATGATTTGAGAATCGAGTCCACTCTCTCTGAGCCATGTTCGTGAAATCAAACTTATGGTTGATCCTGAATCCACTACAAACTCGCATGGTTTTTTGTTGACTAACATTGTGCACCTGGGTTGCATTTCCTTATTTTATCTTCCACCCAATGTCGATTGCATTTCCTTAAGTGGCATTTCCACCACTGTGATGAATTCCAAGGATTAGATGATTTACTTGTTTCAGTGAACCCTCTTCACCACCTAGGTCACTGTTAGTTGTCACTTCCTGAATGGACTCACCGTCCACAACTATCTCTTTAACACTCGTTTTCCTCTTTGCCAAACATGCACTTGCGAAGTGATCTGGTTTTCTGCAGAAATTGCATGTTTTCCCCCAAGCTGGGCAAGATTTGTCGTGTGCACTATGAAATCTCGATCCGCATCTAAGGCATGGTCGCTTTGCTGTTGCCTGGTTGTTATTCATATTTTTGAAACCTTTGTTGGCTACAAAGTTAGTTGTTGGTGGTGTGTCATACCCACTTCTTGTCGTTTTGAAGTCCCTTTGGCAGGTGTTACTTATCTCCATCACTTTCGCCGTCTCTATCAGTTGTTCTAGAGTGAGATTTTTCGTTATAAGCAGTTTCCTTTGTATCTCCAAGTTATGCATGTGGATTATTATTTGATCTCTTATTATCTGTTCTGGTGTTATCGCCTCAAATTCACACGTTGCAGCTAATGTTCTCAAATTTGTCAAGTATTCTTCAATTGTTTCTTGTTGATGTTGAACTCTCTTGTAAAACTTGAATCTTTCATATATTACGTTGCTCTCTTTGTCGAAATGTTTCTTTAGTTTATTTATCGCAATTTCATAATCTTCTACAGAGTCTCCCGCTTCATTTAGTTGTATTGGTTGAAGGTGGTCAAAAATTCTTTGGCCTTCTGCGCCCAAGACGTTATACAGTATGGCAAACTTGCGTTCATTGTCAAACCTTTTCGCCCCTGAAGCAATCACATACGCATTGAAAGCTTTATACCACCGTTTCCAAGGCATTGGTGGCACTCCAGGGGTCTGAAGAAATGGTGGAGGTGGGGTTATATTCTGCATAGGCATTGGGGATGCCATTTGAGCATTAGGCATATTTGAACCTAAGCCAGCTTTTTTTTTTTTTTTTTTTTACTCAATGTATTTATTTGTCGCCTCTCTTCCTTCTCATTTGTTTGTTACAGTTTTAAAAGTCTCTCGTTGTAGACGTGCTCACTGTTTCCCTGCGTCTCTGCTATGCGCATGTGCGTGTAGCCGTTCCTGTCGGCTCGCGTTTGCGCATGCGCAGCTTCTCTGGTCTTCGCGCGTCTCGTGGAGAGAGCGCGCGCGCGAGCGGCTGTCTCTGCCGTCTCGCGCCCTCGTTTGGGTGTCCTTCGGTGCTCCTTGGTGCCCCCAAAATGCTTCCTGGCCCCCTCTCCGGCCTCTACAGGTCTCACCTTCTGTAGTCCTGGTGCCGCCGGCACCGCCGGGTGTCGTTGACGTGGCAAGGAGCCGCTTCCAACCTCCGTCGCTTGTGGAGGTGTCGATTGTGGAGCTCGTGGCTGCGTGGGTTCGTGGATCTGGACCTCTACGCTCGTCGCCAATTTGAAGAAGTCTGGAGTCACAGGTACAGTACTGCCAGTTGCTGTTTATTGTAAGCTCAATATACAGGTCCAGTCCCAGGGCTACCAAGCACTAACTGCCAGATAGCCACCAGCCTAGAACACCAGAGATGTCATCTTGGAACACTGGAATTAAAGGTATAGTAAGTCACAACATATCCTCCTTTCTTCACACTAAACAATTCATCAAACTACTACATCTATCTCAAATTATGTCACACTACGAACAACTAAATAATAACTAATAATAACTAAGGATTACACTTCATACACACTATACCTAAAACTCTATTCTATTTGAACACACAGTTCAAATAGAAAAATCATTCAAATATTTAGGTACATATCTTTCCCGTTCACTCCTACGAGGTAGTGCACTCTGCGGCGCATTCATCATCATCTGCGGCGATCTATCATCACTATTGGCACCTGCAACTTCTCGTGCATCCCCACTCAATTGTTTAACGAACACGATGTCATCCTTCTTCCTCCATCTCCCATCATCCAAACACACTGCCCCCTTAGACACCCGAACAATCCTCCTTTCTTCACCATACGCTGAACTGCACTTCCTAACAAAGCCAGGCAGTCTACATTTCACCACATCTCCCACCTCAAAAGACCGTGACTTAACAGCATGTTTTGCATTATAGTAATCAACCATCCTTTGTTTTTTACTCTTCACAACCCTGTACAAATCTCTACCAACAACAACTTCACAACCTGGACCTATAACCTCTTCTTTCAACCATACGGGGAATAAACTGCTAGTCGCTTCTCGACCCCTCATGAACTTAAAAGGGGCTACTCCCGTCACGCTATGGGGAGTAGCATGGTAAGCCTGAATCAAATCCCTCACAGTGTCTTCTACAGCGACTCCATTCGTTAACGCTAACTGTATTGAATTCTTTAAAATACCATTTACCCTCTCTACCTGCCCATTGGTACGAGGCGAATATAATGGTATCCTACAATGTCTGATGTTGTTTTTCTTAAAGAATAACAACATTTCTGACGATAAAAACTGAACGCCATTATCAGTTACCATCTCTTTTGGGGCCCCCTCCCTCACAAATACCTCATTCAAAAATCCTAACACTGACTTTGTTGAAGCTTCACGCAAAAACTTGAACTCAACCCATTTTGAGAAATAATCTGTCAACACCACTATAAACCTCTTATCTATCGGGAGTAAATCAATCGGCCCCATTATGTCCATACCTAGTTTCACCCATGGGCCACCCGGCATTTCAACCACCTGAAGTGGTTCATTCGACGTTTTAAAGCTTTTATCTGCCCTCTGACACTCTATGCACTTATCTACCAAACCTTCAACATCACCATCCATCGCTGGCCACCAAAACCGTTCCCTTACTCGTCTCTTAGTCAACGTTTTACCCAAATGTCCACTATGAGCCTGTTTCACTATGTTCCACCTCAACCCAACCGGGGGAACAATACACCGTCTCCTTACTAAGAAACCATTCTCATTCGACAGTTCGTCTTTAACCTTCCAAAAAGGTCTCATCCCTATTGATAACCTTTTTTCCACAGGCCACCCTTCAACTAAATACTTAAAAACTGTTCTCTGTATTTCATCTTCTCCCATTTCCTTATACCACAATTCTTCTGACATTTCTTGCATCTCACACAATACGTCACAATACGTTATCAAATACTCTTCCTTTTCGCCCTCAATTTCTTCCTCATCAGCCTCCACCGGCATTCTGGATAAACAATCAGCAATTCTATTTTTCCCTCCTGGAACATATTGCACTCTAAAATTCCATTCGTTCAAACGTGAGATTATTCTCGCTAACCTAGATGAAATCTTATCCTGTCCTTCAATTTCTATAACATATACCAACGGCTTGTGATCTGTCTTCAATGTAAACTGTATACCCCACAGGTAATACTTCATTTTTTCAATTCCCCACGAACACGCCAACGCCTCACGCTCAATTACTGCATATTTCCTTTCTGTCGCACTTAGTGTGCGAGATGCAAAAGCTACCGTACACTGACGCCCTCTCTCATCTACTTGTGTCAGGACACACCCCAAACCAATCAAACTAGCATCCACCGTTAAAATAGTCACCCTTCCACAGACATACGAATGTAGTGGTTTCGCTTTGACTAACGCATCTTTCACCCTTACAAATGCACTCTGACACCTATCAGACCATGCAAACTTCGCTCCTTTCCTGTTTAACTCTAACAATGGCTCCAACATATCAGAAAACATCGGAACGAATTTCCCATAGTATTCGCACAGTCCCAGAAAGGACAATAATTGTTCTTTGTCTTTTGGGGTCGGCGCATCCCTGATCGCCTTTATTGTATCAAACTTCGGCACTACTCCTTTCACCGACACATCATGCCCCAGATACGTTACTCTGTCCGTCGCGAATTTGCACTTCTCTCTCTTCAAAGTTAAGCCATTTTTATCCAATATTTCAAGTACTTTCTCCAAGCGTTGGTCGTGTTCTTCGTGGTTCTTCCCATAAATCAGTATATCGTCTTGATATGCTATGACCCCCTCAAGTTGACCAAACAAAAGAAACATCGCACGTTGGAAGGTCGATGCTGCTGATGCCAGTCCAAACGGCATCCTACTAAACTGGTAGGCACCTATCGGAGTAATAAATGCTGTGAGATGTTTTGAACTTTCCTCCATCTGTATCTGGTGATACGCACTTCTCAAGTCCAATGACGTGAAAACAGCTGCTCCTTCTAGGTTAGATATTAAGTCGTGCACTCTGGGTAACGGATGGCAATCTACCCATATGTTGTTGTTCAACGCGCGTAGATTTACGCACACGCGCACCTCCCCCGTCATCTTATGGGTAAAGGCCAGAGGTGCGAGCCATTGCGCGCGATCTATTGGTTCGATGATTCCTTCTTCTTTCAGTTTATTAATTTCTTTCAACACCTCGTCTTTGATATTGATCGGAACTGGCTTTGGTTTGTGACGTACTGGGATTGCTCCCTCATTCAACCTTATCTCACACTTCATATTTTTCAGCAGCCCCAACTTCTCTGAAAATGCCCTCGGGAATCGTTCGACAAGTAGATTCTCTACAGGCTTCAAGGCAGCATTAACCTCTAATACATAAATCTGTCTTTCGCCGGCCGGATCTAATACTATTTTCAATTGTCTTTGTTGACTCCATCCTATAATGTTTGTGCCCGTGTTTGTGACATACAATTCTGAACTAATTCTTTCATTCATAAATTCTATTTCAAGTCGTACACACCCATATATGGTAATTGGTATTCCTCCATACGCCTTTGGCTGAACATTGGTCTTGTTGACTTGTGAGTCCAGTCTGTTTTCTTTGAGCCATGCCTGAGATATTAAACTTATAGTTGACCCTGAGTCTATTACAAATTCACATGGTTTTTTGTTGACTAACATTGTACATTTTGGTTGCATTTCATTATGACTATCGTTGTGAATTCCCAAGACTAGGTGGTTCACTTGTTTCAGCAATAGCTCTTCTGCACTCTGCTCGCTTTTGTTTGTTGCTCCTTGAATTAACTCATTTTCTATAACTATTTCCTTAACACTTGGTTTATTCTTGGCTAAGCATGCGTTTGCGAAATGATCTGGTTTCCCGCAAAAATTACACGTTTTTCCCCAGGCGGGACAAGACTTGTCGTGTGCACCATGAAATCTTGATCCACATCTGATACATGGTCGCTTTATTGTCGTCTGGTTTGCATTGAAGATTTTTGTTGTATAGTTCAGTTTAGGTTTACTGGCCACATAATTCGTCGTTGGTGTTGTTTCATACGCATTCTTTGAAGATCTAAGATCTCTCTGACATGTACCACTTATCTCCATTACTTTCGCCGTTTCTATAAGTTGATCAAGAGTAAGGTTCTTCATTATCAGTAGTTTCCTTTGTATCTCTAAATTATGCATGTGGATTATTATCTGGTCTCTGATTATTTGATCAGGCGTTATCGTGTCAAATTCGCAAGTTGCAGCCAACGTTCTCAAATTAGTTAGATATTCTTCAATTGTTTCTTGTTGGTATTGTGCTCTCTTGTAGAATTTAAAACGCTCGTATACTACATTGCTCTCTTTGTCAAAGTGTTTTTTTAATTTATTTATGGCGGTTTCATAGTCTTCTACAGAGTCTCCTGCTTCATTTATTTGAACTGGCTGGATATGATCATAAACTCTTTGGCCCTCTGCGCCTAAAACATTGTACAGTATTGCGAATTTGCGTTCGTTGTCGAACCGTTTAGCCCCAGAAGCAATCAGGTACGCATTAAACGCTTTATACCATCGTTTCCAAGACATTGATGGTGTCCCAGGGGTTTGCAAAAATGCAGGGGGTGGAATAACGTTTTGCATGGCCACTGGGAGCGTCGTTTGTGAATTAGGCATTCTTTGTTAATAACTGCTTCTTTATGATAACTGAAATACTACAATTATGGCTACTTCAACAGCTGCTGCAAGTTGCCCAATTTTATAAAATTATAGTCTTTTGTATTGTTCATCCGTTTTGTCTTCTTTATTTCATGTCTCTTATTTCATGTCACCTCAACCTTCTCTTTTTTTTTTTTTTTTTTTTTTTAACAATCGATGATGCCAGTGAGACGGGATTTGTAGTTGGAGGCCCGCATCTCGTTTCTGCTCATGCGCGGCGCCGACATCTTCTGCTGCGTCTGCGCAGCTCGTGCGTGTCTTCTCTGTGCGCGTGCGCACCGCACAGCGCGTTCGGTTATTTCGGCGCGTGCCGTATGTGGCTCGTGTCGGCGCGCGCCTAGGTCGCTTGCCTCCGTCTATTGCCTCCTTTGGTGCCCCAAATCACCTCAGCCTCCCTGGCTCACCTGATCCGCCGGTCTGGGTGCCGTGGCAGCGAGAGAGAGCTGCGGACGTCGCGGGATGTCGCGTCCTGTACGGCACTTCCAAATGGAGTATGGGAAGTGGCTGGAGACTGGGAGGTGGCTGCGTGGGTTCGTGGGTCTGGACCTCTACACTCGTCGCCAATTTGAAGAAGTCTGGAGTCACAGGTACAGTACTGCCAGTTGCTGTTTATTGTAAGCTCAACATACAGGTCCAGTCCCGGGGCTACCAAGCACTAACTGCCAGATAGTCACCAGCCTAGAACACCAGAGATGTCATCTTGGAACACTGGGATTAAAGGTATAGTAAGTCACAACATATCCTCCTTTCTTCACACTAAACAATTCATCAAACTACTATCTCTATCACAAACTAAGTCACACTACGAATAACTAAATTCTACACTCTACCTATTCTTTACATACTACCAAGATACTATCATCACATTCTATGACGGAATATCTAAGTGCTACTCTCTATACTTTAATACGGCTATTGAAACATACTATAACAAAATAACTAAGAATTACGCTTCATACACGCTATACCTACTATTTGCTATACTATAAAACTCTTTTACACAACAGTTCAAATAGAAAAATCATTCAGATATTTAGGTACATATCTTTCCCGCTCACTCCTACGAGGCAGTGCACCCTGCGGTGCATTTCTATCTTCACCACTGGCACCTGCAACTT
>JASBQP010852210.1:0-10698 GCA_030265095.1 Desmognathus fuscus
AGCTGCCCCCCCTCCCCATCTCCCAGGGTCCGCTTGTAAAACGCACAGTTTGGCCCCATTTTCATTCATTTTTTTTAAATTTTCTTGGCAAAAAAATGTTATGCCCCCCCTGGAAAAATTCCTGCGGTCGCCCATGCTTGTTGTGTAGTAGGTTTTGTATTGTACCAGTGGCTGTCTGTGTGAAATCCCCACTTCAGGCAAGGCTCAAACGGTGGCCAAATGTCAATCAAACACCACTGCCTGAGGTGCAGTGTCATCAAAGTTCCGGAGTATCATAGCAACAAAAGAACTCTAATTCTTAGCAAAGCGTGATGTCACAGTCAGTGTGTTCCGATAGGCCCTATGACTACCAGCCCAGGCTCTGTTTGAAGCATATGATCTGTGACCTTGGGTGAGCCTACATTGTGGATACAGAAAATAAGGCATATTTTCAAGGTATACAGAACATTTTTCCGGGTAAGTCATACAAAGAAGCTCAATATATTGTGTTTACAAAGTGAACTGTTCTGGCAATTCTTCCTTTAGTCAGCATTTCAAGTTTAAATCCTGTGTATTGTAATGTAACGTAAAGTCATCTAAAACAGTGACTACGGCTATAGAAGGTGGAAACATTCCACCTGTGGTCAGAAATGGCAGATTTCTTAAAAAACCTGCTATTGCATTTTCCACAGAGGGAAGAGGAAATTGCTTTTCACCCAGCGGGCATAACGTTTTGGCAGCATGCCGCCATGGAAACACAAAAAGATGGGAAACAGAATTTCATTCCCAACTTTTTCTGTATTGGTTGGGCAATGGCTAACATTTCAATGGCAGTAGACTGCCTTTTATATAATTTCATTGAGGTGGAAAATCCCCCAATCAAACCAGAAGGAAAAACGTTTCTGACTTTCCATTCCACCGAAACATTTTTCAATATTTTGCCCATCCCTAACTACCGCCAGATTATTGCAAAGTATATTTAATTAAGCTAGAGGGTTTATTTGCAAGACTCACATTTCAAAACAGCATAATGACCAAAAAGAAACAACAAATTACCATTGTGTTTGTCAAAAAACAAATAGTATAGGTTAAGCCATGTCAGCTTATGGTGACACACATACACCTGACATGGGCATGATTTCGGATTCCTGTAAAACTATTTTTAACTGTTAGTTGTAAATATAGGCATTAGCAGGAGAGGGCAAGGGGGGGCAACTGCCACCCTCCCCTGGCTCCCAGGGTCTGCTTGTAAAATGCAGAGTTTGGCCTGATTTACATTCATTTTTTCAAAAGTTTCTTTATTTTGCCCCCTCTGAAAATATTCCTGCGAATGCCCATGGTTGTAAAGTAAACCATGCCTGGTTTTAACTTATTCTACCTTTCTTACAGGATGTCCAGTCCAGTGTTGCAGCAGCCTTCGGGAGGCCAAGGATGGACGGGACAAATCCAATTGCTTTTTAGACGCTTCATGAACAGGAACAAGGTTGATCCCCTAGCCTCAGCCAAAGACATCGAAAGAGAAAACCAGGAGCGCAAAAGGGACTATATTGTGCGAATCCCATCTGTCCCCTGCCAGAGTCTGCAGGAGCTTTGGAGAGGCGACCTTCAGGGGCCAATAAGGGTGACAAGGACCTGCCGCCAGCCTGAACAGGTTGATCCTGTACCTGCCTTTTGGTGCATTGCATACTAAATTGTATGAAATAAAAAGGTGGTTTTGTTTTAAAATGTGTTCAGTTATTTTAAACTGGTTTTGGAGTGAAAGGACAGAGTGAGTGAAGGTTTGGTTTTCTCCATCAGATGTGATGTTTTTCTGTCATGGAAACCTTTCAGTGTCAGGGGTGTATTGGTGCAAAAACAGTTCCAAGTCTTTTGAGAGAAGGCCTTCTGAACTAACTCAAAATTTGAAGATGCCATTTGTCTTTTTTTGGTCTAAATACTTCTTTGCCTAATGACACTTTGGTAAAATGGCATTCTACCTATATTTGTTTTATATGCGGTCATCCTAAAGGGTAAAAGGTATTCGATTTTTTGGAACATCTGTCAAATAAATGTGTTAATCTATGGAACATACCCATAGAAAACATGAGCTGTATTTATGGGTTTCAACCTCAAGATGGAATATCCGCAATGGTTTGTGGTGTGTGGCAGAAGAAAAGACCACATATTTCACAACTTTAACAGGGCCCTAATGGCACCATAAAGACCACTGGTGTCACAAAGGGTAGACCAAAGGAACAGGATTGAAGGAGATTTGCTATTGAGCTTTAACAGAATAGGAGTTCTACAGTATGTCTACAGCGAGTTTCATCTTTACAACGGAAGTAATGAGTAGGTGCAGCAAAAAAGATGACAGAACACAATTATTAATTCTATTTAATTTTATTTAGGCTTTAAATAGTTTTTTTGGAAAATCATGAAAGCCGTACTCATTAAAAAAACACATCTATAACTTTACTTGTAAATTGAGTACAAAATAAATATCAAAGAGGAACAAAATCGCAGCTCACATGCTACAAAATGCAGCTTGCACACATTGAGCCTGACTCTGAGCACCCGCATTTAGGGGCTGATTACGAGTTCTGACTTTGTCAGTAACAGAGTTACGGACAGTTCTACCGACAAAACCAACTACTGACATAATTGCGAGTTAATTATGTCGGTAGTTCATGGAATTGTCAGTAATTACTGACAATTCCATTCTGTCCCAATATGAGTTTTTACCGACTTTTCAAAAGTCAGTAAAAACTTTGTTAACCAGGGAAGAATTATCACCATCAATGGAGATGGTGTTAATTTTACAAAATCACCCGTGGGACCCCAAAATGAAGGGGTTTTGCCTGGGCAGAATTAATTATGCCACCAGCCCTATAAAAAGTGCCAATTGGGCACTTTTTTATTGGCTGGTAACAAAACCATTGTTAAGTACAGGATGTCATCGCGTACTTAACAATGTTTTTTCCTGACAGTTTTAAGTAAAACTATCTGTACCGATAAAAATGTCGGTACTTACAGACATTTTTTCTGATACCGAAAGTTTTAAGTCGTAAACTGACGGTGGCCAGATTACTGACCTTGTCGGAATCGGAAAAAATGTCAGTAAGTTTTACCGACATTTGTTCCGATTAAACACGTAATCAGCTCCTTTGTGTGGGGCTGCTCAGGAGTTCAGAACACACCATTGCACATCCTGACCTCTTATTGCCTTGGGGCAATTGAAAGCCCTGAAGGCATAGTGCAGGTGTGTGGGAGCACTTCTGGCAGGCACACATCTGCACATTGTGCAGCCCCATGCCACTCCAGGTGCAGGCTGCTTCCAAACCAGTTACACCAGTATTCCTGTTGACCGCATGAGGTCAACATTGGTATTTTCACTGAATTAACTCTAAACATAACAGAAATAAGTGTGAAAGACAAGTGGTGCTTGTATTTTAAACTTATCTCCTCTGTACATACCGGAAGTGATGTGGGGAAGTCTTTCACGGATGGTGCACCTGTTTCTCTCAGGCGCACCATAGAGACTCAGAAATATCTTTTCTCTTACTGCATAATGCATCTGAGGGTATGCTATTGAAGCACAGGCATGCAGGGAGCTGTGCGCTTGCAAGCCACATACTTCACAGAAGCGTACGGCAAGCACGTGCACCTTGCTGCTTCGGCGATTGTGCCTCCCCAGCTCTGCAAAACCACACGGACCTCTCGTATGCTCTACACCATGCAGAGGGTGTGGAAAAGCCTGTGCAGTGGTTTTGGAATCAGGCCCATTGTTTCACCTAGGGCAGCATTTTGTGCATCATAAAAAAGATGTCCTGCCAATGTAAAATCAAAATTGTATAGTTTGGGATATTATTAGAGTTCATATCAAAATTCCCATTTTGAGTTAGGAGGTAAGTGCATAAAGGATTACAAATTGTGGCATTTACAGAATCCCTTGTGTCATTGATTATCTTTTACCTCTGGATTCTTCTTATAAGTGTCCTCTGTGTAATTACTATTCTTGACGGATATGACTGTGGTGTGTGTGTCCACTGTCCATCAGCCAGGAATTGGGTCTCTAATTCACTCCCTTCCTCATTGGTCTTTACAAAAGTCCAGCAGACCTACAGTAGTTGAAGAAGTGAATCTTTATCAGACCAAATACCCTGCCCCAGGGACTACTGGAACAAAAAATTCAACCAGGCTCTGGAAAAAAGTAGCATACATATTTTAATAAAATACCCACAAATGCAAAAAAAGTAGTCTAATTGGCCTGGAAAAAAGTATCCTATAGGCATTTCTCTGAATGCCAGGCCAAGCCTGACTCGGCTTCACAAATAACAGCCAGACACTAACTGAATAACTACCAGCTAGGAATCCTAACCATGAAACATAGACCTTTGATCACCTTCTATTTGACTCAATTATAATCCACCTGACACCACTATTTGTAGGGATAATAATATAAAATGTTAATATTACGTCAAGGTATAAAAGTAATGCCTGAATATATGATCAGAGTGTATACCTGGTGCTTCATTGGAACTCATCTCACCATTGGCCCAGGAGCTACACCATTCATGCGAGATTACAGGTTTCTTACGATAGCACTATGTGCATCTCTGCCACTGTTTGGTGCTTGTTTTGAGGGTTCCCTGCTGGTCTTGACACCACAATGCACCTTTTCTGACAAGGCTCAGTATGCATTTAGTTTATATTGATTTAAATAGGCCCTGTCAACACAATAACTTTATGTATTGATGACTAGACTGATTTCTGACCGGGCGTGTTCTCGGAATGTGTTACGTTCTCCGACTTCAACACTATTTATGCTTCTTGTCTGTGTATAGTGCTCTGAGGCCCATGGGCGTGTGGCACTTAAATCCATTAAATAATAATAATAATAAACACAATAATTCTAAAGCTGTTTTGTAAAGAGCACAAAAAGAAAATATTCGTCGCTCCACCCGATTCCAATCGAAGTCCCAAGTGTGAAAGTTGAAGAAATAATGGAGGGAGATTTAACTCTTGTGAAAAACAATGCATTCTTTTTATTGAAAAACTCTTGAATAAAAACAAGCCGCTGTCCTGGAGTTGGACATAATGCAGTAAGGCAGTGAAAAGGTACACATAAAATACATGCACAGGAGAGAAAACAAGAAATGGAAAAATCACACTGTTACAGCCTGTAACTACGGGCTGAAAAGCAAGTACCCTCAGTCAAGGGATACTTGCAAATGCACGAGAAGAAAACACCGACGCGTTTTGCACAAATGTGCTTTTTCCAGGCTAGGCATTGGGTTCATGAAATGCCATCAGAGAAAATTTAATCGGGGGCCGAAAAGACAGTAAGGGCCCGTTATACCTTTCAAATCAGTCTGAAATGCTTGGAAGCGAAACGTCGCACAAGCGCGTTCTCTTGGTTTAAATGCATGTCAGAATGAGAAAAACACTAAACATGAAAAAAGGACGAAGAAGAAACCATCAAACTGCAGTGTGGTACAGCCGCCATCTTGGAATGGTAAACAGAGCGGCCAGCATTGGTATAAACTGCACATCGTAAACATGCAATTGCGATAAGTTAATAGACAGTCTCATTTGTATTCTTTGGTTTTATGTAAATATTCAATTATCATTTTCCAAAGTCTTATGTAGTATTCTGCAATGTCTATATGCTGAAAAAATGCAAATAAAGACTTATCAAAGTGGATTTTTTTTTTTTTTTAAATAGACATATCACATACACATGGCGTAATGGAAGATGACAAAACAGTACACTCCAAACTGCATGTAATAACACACATAAATATTCAATGCGCCCTATTGCTACCATGCTAATAGGACGGGGGCAATTCCCCTGAAACTTAAAAGCATCAAAAAATGGAAAAAATAGAAAAATGAATAAAAAATGAATGAAATGAAAAAAATGAAAAAGTACATAAAAATGCATATAACACCAAAAATAAACTCGTTAGACATGTACACATCCCCTAATGGTGGGAAATAAAAAAGAAACAATGAAAAAATGAAAAATGCAGAGAAAAATAGGACTGGAAAATGTAACAGTGTAGGGAACAAAAACAAAAAAAATATGAGAAAAAACATAAAACTCCTGAAAATACATACATCATGTAAACGTCAAATTGTGGGAACAGAGACCTCACTAACATATCATGACAGTTCACTTGGCCAAAAACATATGAAGGTCCTTGTCCTTGTTGAGGCCGAACTCCACAGCCCTGGTTCTCAGGATAATCTGTGTTTCAATTTGTCTTAGTTTGAGAAGGCGATTACCGCCACGGATGCCCATGTAAGCACATCTCAGACGCACAAATGTCATGTAATTGGCACTGGATTCATGGAAATCTCGAAAATGTAGAGCCACTGGAGATTTAACATCCTTATTATTAGTTGCTCTCACATGTTCAGAAATTCTTTCATAGATGCATCGTTTGGTGCAACCGCAAGGACACAGCAAAGCATAGACAGAAAATGTGGTCTGGCAATTAATGAAGGAATGGATCTTAATGGTGGCAAACTGTTTGTGTTTGACTTCAAATGTACGGTGTAAGCATAGTCACAATAATTACAGTCGTTGCATCGGAAAAGACCTTTCGCTTCTGATTTAAGCCAGGTACTAGCCACAGGCGCATTGACCAAACTGGGGCAAAGTATATTCCTGATGGTTCTGGCCCTCCTATAGGAGACGGAGGGAGATTTCCCCAAAAAATAAAATAGATCAGGATCTTGTAATAAAAAATGCCAATGTTTTCAGAGAATGTTTGATACTTGATAGTTGTTACCAGAAAAAGTGGTCGTAAACCGAACCTTGTCTTTGTCTGGTTGTGTCAAAAGTTTTGGTTGTAGGAACGTCGTTCTGTTTCTCTGATTGGTGCGTTCAAGACTAGTGTCTAACGTTTTGGTATCATACCCTCGTGATTGAAAGCTATTGTAGGTCTGTAACAATTGATTTTGGCAAACATAATCCTCACTGCAGGATCTTTTAACTCTTAAAAATTCACCAAAAGGAATATTTGAAATGGTACGCCTGAGGTGTGCACTCTGAAACTCGGAAACTCAGTTTGCTGCAAAACTGAGTTTCCAGCAGTTTCCTTGCGATATATCTTACTGTAAAGGAGAGAATCATTTACATAGAGCTCAATATCCAAAAAAGCAATTTGTTCCTGACTACAGTTCATAGTGAGCACAATGTTGAATGAATTGTCATTGAGATACATCACATATTCATGCAGCAAATCAATGGGGCCTTCCCAAACCATGATGATATCATCAATGTATCAGGCCCACAATTGGACATGTTCCAAAAATTCATCAACAAGGGGTCCCCATGCAGGTTCTCTTTCACAAATACCCATGAACAAGTTAGCAAATGTGGTGCAAAACGTGTGCCCAGGAGGTGCTGTAAAGCTGGAGATAATACTCCTTGTTGAATAAAAAGACATTATGTTTCAAAATGAACTCAATCATTTGAAGCAGCATCTTATTATGCTCAAACTAGCTGGCAGAGCATGTATCAAAAAAATTCTTTACTGACGCTACAGCTTTGTCATGTTCGATGCAAGAGCTTTTACATCGAGAGTAACCAACCACATATTGCCATTCTACATCAAACCATTCAGTCTATCCAAAGCATCTGTCGAATCCTTAAGATAAGAGGGTAATGTTGAAACAAAGTGTATCAAGAACTGATCGATAAACTCACTGAGTTTTTCTGTTAGGGAGTCAATGCCTGAGACAATGGGCCTGCCTTCTGGTGGTGTACGGGCTTGTGAACCTTGGGCAAAAGATGTAAAATGGCCATTTTGGGATATACAACTGTCAAATATCGAAACTCATTATCTTTGAAAAGACCACTTCCATGCCATGCTTTTCGTTTGCCATCTAACGTTTGTTTGTATTTGGAGAGTGGGTTAAGAAGAAGTTTGCAATAATTATGGGAATCACTTAGTTGGCGCAAATCCTCTTCCAAATACATGTTAGTGTCCATTACTACAATGTTGCCTCCTTTATCAGCCTCCCTAATGACTATAGTGGAGCCATAATGGAGACGATCGAGGGCTTCTCTTTCCATGAAGGACAGGTTTTTCGACTTTCTGTTCATTTTATGTCGATTGACATTGTATAATTCATTGACAACAACTTTCTGAAAGAGATCAATTACATTATCAAGGGTTAATAGTGGTGTGAAAATAGACTTCTGTTTAAGTCCACTGTCAGGAGCCAAAAACGTGTTAATGCACAAATCATTCTGCATTAACACGTCAGTGTTTTGTAAAGAGAATTAAACACTGCCTGTACTGTCTTTTTTCTATGTTCCTTGAAAAAGGTTTCTTTTTATGTAGTTTTGTCAAAATGTGATGTCTGTAGGTGGTATTCCACAGCTCACCATTAGATCGCAGCAAACGTATGGGAAAACCCAACGCAGCTATTTACTTTGACCAAGTTTGCATTGAGGAATTCAATGTAATGCACTATTTTAAAAGTGCAAAACAAAGCATTTTTAAAACGAAGGACAAATTAAAGTTCCACGCAAGTTTTGAAGGGGAATGCACAGAAATAAAGTATTGATAGATGAGATTGGGCCCCTTTAACTCTTTTATTCATAACACATGCACCTTATGAATGACAGGATTTTATGTAAAGGAATTCCTTTGCACTGATTTCCTTTGAGACACACATGCAGAAAACTATTGGCATTACCAATGCATGTCTTCTGCTGTGGGTTTCACGGATCTTACGTATGTTTCATGTGTAGCATCCGTGAGATTTCAGTGCCCTATGCATGAAAAATACGTATGGGGAATTTTACGCAAGTTTATGCGTGAAAATCTCTGCATACGCATTTTTCAACTCATAATTTCACGGAGAGGCTCCGTGAAATTTATGAGTATGCGTAAACTGTGCAACACAGAGTTTACGCATTTTGTGCCACAAGACTCATAATGAGCCTGTCGGACTTTAGTAGATTCCCAGACTACTTGATAAGGCCTTATAAAGCACTTGGTGCTATGTAACTGGCAAATCTATATATGAAAAACCATAGTCTTTTCTGTGTAGTGGTTCTGTCATTTTTGTTTTCATGAGCAAACCTTTCAAATGCAATATTCTTGTTTAACCCCATTAAATCAATGCACCATCATCCCTACTATATCTTAATTTTGCCTCCACAGTGCGATCTCTACATTCAGAGCTTTTACTCTCTTGACGACACATCTTCCTCTGAAGTGTATTTCCCCAAACCTATAGGTGCAGCCATCATTTTATACTTTACTGGAATTCTCTGCTCCTGAATTTTAGTTTATATTCTAATCCTTTGGCACATCCAACATCTGAAGTCATTGGGCACCTGGGTACATGGGCATTTAAAGGGATACTCCAGTCTAAAAATGTTTTTTCATACATATTGTAGTTCATTTTGCATGGACCCTAGTGCCATGTTTTGCATGCAAATGTATGCAGTTTTCCTTGTCTAGTCAATTGTTAAACTGCACGTTTTTCAGGGTTAACCCCACCCTTAGTCTAGTTACTTGAAAATCCCAGACATACAGTTGTACACTTTGCAAGAAGCTCAAATTAGGATCTAGTATCTTTTGTAAATCCTTTTGAATTGGCCACTCAAATTGCTGTCTCTTTTGCTACTATGTTCACTTTATCACTGATCTACTCTGGTAGCCAATCATTTCTCCAAAAATCCCCAAAGGCTTGTTGTGTTTACCCCAAGCCCACCAGGTGAACTCTGACACTCTCAATGCAGCAAATTCTGAGAGATACTTACCTAACATAAGTTTATACACAGCCACAGAAATAAAACAAAACTTTAACTCTGAATCAGATACAAACCTTGTTATCCACCAAGTTTCTAAATTCATAAGTGGAAATGAGATCAGTATCTGCACCGTCCACATTAAGCAAAGCGGTACCATGTGCTGTAAGGGAGAAAACAAAATTAGACAGTGATGTTTAAAATTTTGTTGCAGGATCACAGAAGTAGGGAGGTCTGTTCACAAACTCATTTGAAAAAGGTGTACTGTCCATAAAAAACTCTCCTTTACTGTGGGTGATAAATGTTGGCTCTCTGCCCATTATATTACTCTGGGTGCTACTTTAAAGAAGCTGAAACTTAGCCATATTGGTCTATCAGATGGTCTGAATGATCAGGGGATCCACCCTATCCTCCATGTGTCACTTCTACAAACTGCTTCGTTTTGACCCACTTGAGGGACTACCCCTCTTTCTTCTGCTCTGCATGCCCCACTGGTGTCCTGCATTATGGATTTCAGCCTTTGTCTTACACGTCTGCAGTATTAGGTGTCTTGGGCTGTCCAGGCCTTCATATTAGTAGGAAGATGCCAAGACAGGCACCACCATGCGTACTCTAAAACGGCTGAATATATTTTTTTGTTGACATTCGATGACACCTACACAGAGTTGTTTAGTCTCTTTACCTTGAGGCCAGTTTCCATGGATGATCTGGAATCTTAGTTTGGCTACAGTGTCTCACAATACTCAAAGAAAACCACTGGACTATTCTCCTCTCAACCATCCCCAAAATAACCCAGTGAAGTAGGCTAAGGAACATCATCAGGGTAAGGCCCACATCCCCAGATTTAAAAAACAACGGGCTGGTGGCTCTTCCTTGTCCATTCTGGGCCCTTCCTGGTGGAATTCACTTCCCGCCCAGATACGGCTGAGTGCCTCACTTCAACAATTCCGATTGCAACTTAA
>JASBQP010863279.1:0-10677 GCA_030265095.1 Desmognathus fuscus
GGTTTAACCTCACTCATCGCCACAGAAGATGGCTTGCGCCCAATCTGTTGGACTCCAAGCACTTCTCTTCGTGGCGACGAGTAGAGGCTTCCCTTGCTCTTCCCTCTGCTGTGTATTTACAACAACTACACAGGCAGTAGGATGAAAAAGGGGGCCCACAAGGCCCAGTGGTGTTTTTCCTTGTGGCGCTGCACCTGAAAGACAAAAGCATAAAATGTGTGTAAAGGTGTGTTAAGGCTGGGACTAATCACTGTGGTTCTAGACTGTGATTGAGAACACACGCTCACCAATGTAAAACCCCCTAGACGCTCTATACCGGGTGCAGGTTGAATAGGTCCAAAGAATGAAGCACTCTTCCACAGATGGTATGGGAGGCGTGTTCTAACACACACGCAGATTAAGTGCAGGACCTTGAGGAAATCTAACTTTCCCTAATTACCAGAGCATAAGTAAAACACAGGCAGGGTCTAAACCAGGAGGACAAAACCAGAGTAGAGGAACAGGCAAAACAATCCAGGTGGAAGGCAGGGGTCCGAACACAGTCGAGCAATAAGGTACAAAAGGGCAGAGACAAGAATATCCAATGAGAAGGCAGAGGTCGATAATAATCCGAGCGGCTAAGGTAACAAAGGGCAAGGCACAAGAGTAGTCGAGTAGGAATAACCAAGGGTCCAAAATACCAGCAGAGACTAAACAAACACAGGGACAAGGCAATAGAATAGTCAGGGACAGGCAGGATAACTTAGCGTAACACGTAGCAGCAGAATCACAGGAAATACAACGAAGCACAGACGAGGTCCGCTTGTTGGGCGCAAGCGAATACTTCACGCCGGCGTCCTCCTTATAAGGGAACCCGGCTTCATTAACTCAGTCAGCATACGATCAACATAGATGACGGACTAGCGCTACAAAACGGAGGCGGCCATATTTGTAGTTCGAACCTAGTATTGCCGAAACCGGCTACCCACACGCGTTCTCACCACAGTCTAGGACGTAAGCTGTATCTTTGCTGAAATGACCAGGGTTGTTGAAGATGCCGAACCCTTGGGTATGCACGTACTGAAGGAGGTCTGAAGTGAGGGGTGCGCGTTACGGGTGTTCTAGGTAAAGGATTCCTAACAGTACCCCCCCCAAGAATTCCCCCAGCAGGATTGGGCTTGTCCGGTTGCCTAGCATGAAAAGCCGCTTGACTCTGCGGGGCATGGACATTGGCAACCGGCTCCCAAGACCTGTCTTCAGGACCGTAACCAACCCAGTCAATAAGATACTGTAGTTTGCCCCGTACCAAACGGGAATCCAAGATCTTCGCCACCTGATACTCCCCTTTGGTATCAGATTGAGGTTGAGTCTGATTCACATCAAGACGTGTATTAGGGGCACAAACCTTGATCTGTGACACATGGAAGACTGGGTGACATTTTATGGACTGAGGCAACTTCAATTTAAGGACCAGAGGGGACATAACTTTCTCAATTTCATAAGGACCAATAAACCGGGGAGACAGTTTATTACAAGAATTACCCTTAAAACGAAAGTTCTTCGTGGATAGCCAAACTTTTTCCCCTGGAAGGAATGTGGGGACGTCCCTGCGGTGTTTGTCAGCTTGTTCCTTCATGGCAGCCTTTGAGGCTAGAAGTAGGATCGTCAAAACTCTAACCCTGGAAGCAAAGGTCTTAAGGAACACAGACACTTCTGGTACAAGAGAGGCACTGGGAAATCTGGACGGAAGGAAACTGGGATGGTAACCCATCAGAGCACAAAAGGGAGTTGTCTTAACTGCTGAATGGTAGGAATTATTGTAGAGAAATTCCACTATGGGTAACGCATGGGCCCAATTCTTCTCATCTTGCATACAGAACACCCGCAAGTACTGTTCCAAAGTTTGATTACATCGCTCAGTAGAGCCATCCGTCTGGGGGTGGTAACCAGATGAAAACACCAGTTTAGTACCGAGTTGGTTGTTAAATTCCTTCCAAAATTTAGAAATAAATTGAGAACCTCGGTCACTAACTATAACATCCGGTATTCCATGGAGTCTAACCACCTGTTCCAAAAATACCATAGCCAATACCTTAGCTGTGGGTAATCCAGTAAGACTAACAAAATGAGCCATCTTAGTGAAAAGATCCGTAACCACAAGAACAACAGAGTAACCTCTACTCTTAGGAAGGTCAGTAATAAAATCCATAGCAATAGTCTTCCAAGGACCTTCTGGTACCTTTAACGGTTGTAATAGGCCTTGCGGCATCAAATGGCTCGATTTAGTCTTAGCACAAATAGGGCATAACAGCACATATTCTTCAACCGTCCTCCTCATCTTGGCCCACCATACGTAACGAGAGAGTAATTCTAATGTTTTAACGGGACCAGGATGACCTGCCAAAGGTGACTCATGACACCATTGCATCAATTCATTCTGTTGAGTTGTACTAGGCACCCACAATCGTGATCCATAGAATAGGAGCCCTTCAATTTCTTTAGCCATAGTACCCTTGCTCAAAAACTGGGTCCTATTTTCCGTAGTATAGCTATCCTTAACCTCCTGCAAGAAAGCTGACATTACCACCCCTGTAGCCCCAATGACTCGTTGAGGAGCCAGAATAGGTGTAGAAGGTTTTTCTTCTTTTGTCTCTTCTGTGAAACTTCTAGAAAGGGCATCTGCTCTGGCATTACATGATCCAGGTTTATAGGTGATCGTGTAATCAAAGCGGGAGAAGAAAAGGGACCAGCGTGCTTGTCTACCATTCTGACAAGTCAAGTTTTTAAGAAACTCCAAGTTTTTATGGTCTGTGTACACAGTAATGGGATTCCCTGTTCCTTCCAGATAATGTCGCCATTGTTTCAGTGCCTCCTTTATAGCCAGTAGTTCGCGCTCGTAGATAGTGTAATTCCTTTCTGCTGAAGAAAGCTTCCTAGAATAATATGCAACAGGATGAGTGTTTTGGAGGGCATCTTTTTGAGATAATACAGCTCCTATCGCATTGGATGATGCATCTGCCTCGACGATAAATGGTTGAGAGAAATCTGGGTGTGCAAGTACAGGGGCCTTGGTGAACTCTTGTTTTAATGTGTCAAATGCCTTTTGTTGCTCATTTCCCCAGAAAAAACCTTTCTTTTTTAGTATCCAGGTTAAAGGGAGTACTAAGTCTGAGTATGAAAGGATGTATTGCCTATAAAAGTTTGCGAATCCAAGAAACCTCTGAACGTCTTTGGAATTCTGAGGGGCTTCCCATTGGAGTATAGCCTGTACCTTTGTGGGATCCATTTCACGTCCCTGGTGTGAGATTAAATAACCTAGAAAGGGAACTTGGTGTTGAAAGAACATACATTTTGATTCTTTGGCATATAATCTATGTTGTAATAATCTTTCTAATACCGTCCTAACATGTTTGTTATGCTCTGCCTCGCTATTAGAGAAAATGAGAATGTCGTCTAAATAGATGATCATAAAAGTATTCAGTATGTCGTGAAAAACGTCATTGACAAAAAACTGAAAACACGCAGGTGCATTACAGAGTCCAAAGGGCATGACCAAGTATTCATAATGACCGTGGGCGGTCCTGAATGCGGTCTTCCACTCATCTCCTTCTCTCATTCTGACCAGATTGTAGGCCCCTCGAAGGTCAATTTTCGAAAAGATGGTTGCGTTCTGTATTTGGTCTAGAAGTACCGGAATTAAAGGTAAAGGATAACGATTCTTAATAGTTATTAGGTTTAACAACCGAAAGTCTATGCACGGCCTAAGTTCGTCGGTGTCTTTCTTGGACACGAAGAACAAGGGTGCCCCAGCCGGGGAAGAAGAGGTGCGTATAAATCCTTTCTCAAGGTTTGTCTTAATATAATCCTTCAATATAGTATCTTCCTTTGGAGAGAGAGCGTATATCCTGCCATATGGGATACTGGTGTTTGGTAACAGATCGATCTTACAGTCATACTCCCTGTGTGGAGGGAGAACGTCTGCCTCTTTCTTATCAAACACTGTAGTGAGATCAGGATAACGATCAGTTATCGCATTGATATGTCTAACTTCAGGTTCGGTCACTATTACTGTGCGTTCCTTCCAGTTGATAACAGGGTTCCAGTTCAATAACCATGGCATGCCTAAGATGACTTTAAAAGTAGGCGTCTGTATAATATCAAATTGTTCCTCTTTTTCTACTTCTTGATATACTATGCTCAGGGGAACTGTGTTCTTAACTATTTGACCGGATTTGAGCAAAGAATCATCTACGGTCATAGCTTGTTCAGGACGAATTCTATTCCTTACAGGTATCTGATGGAGTTTTTGAAACGATTGGTCAAGATAATTTCCGTTAGCTCCACAATCAAGTAAGGCCTTAGTATGAAGAACTGTGTTCCCTGGTAACTTTATAGTGATGTTAACATAAAGATGGGGAGCAGTGGGAGCATCTCCTGCGAGCGTACCCACTATACGAGGAGTATTTTTATGCTCAACGCCCGGGTGTCCTCCTCTTGCGACTACCGGGCGTTGGCGTTTCCCGATAACGATGGGCATTGACCTATTGTGTGACGAGGGTTACCACAATAGTAACATAGTCTCTCCCGTCTTCTCCGGTCCTTCTCTCTTTGTGATAATGGACCTCTAATTCCCCCTATTTGCATCGGTTCACTAGGTTCAAGATTCCTGGAGGGAGAGGGGGTATACCTTTGGAACGGACGGAAGTTGTCAGTCCGTCTTCTTTCTTTCTTACGCTCTTTTACTCTCTGATCAATCTGTATCACTAGTGTAAGATACTCGGAAAATACCGTGGGTAATGTGAGCATGTTGGCTAAGTGGTCCTTAATTTCTTCACAGAGTCCTTTATAAAATAATTTGATAAGAACTGAATCAGGCCAGGTTGTAGTGGCTGCTAACATCTGGAAGTGAGTGACATACTCTTGTGTGTCTCTATTTCCTTGCCTATAATCAAGTAATTCATTTTGTCTTATCTCCACCTCCTGTTTACATTCAAACATTTCTGCGAACATTTGCTTAAAGGTTTGATAATCACGTAGCATAATATGATCTTGGTCAATATATGGTTGTGCCCACTGTAAAGCATTCCCCTCAAGATTCATCAATACAAACAGGACCTTACTGTAGTCATTGCAGTACACATTGGGTTTATTCAAAAAATGTAATTTACAGATTGTCAAAAAATTATGATACTCTCTGCTGTCTCCTTTGAATTTTTGAGGCATAGGAGGATTGGGCAATACTTGAGTGAAATGAGGACGATCTGGAACTACAGGGGGAACTACACGAGGTGGGCTAACTGGGCTAGAACTAACCACTACTTGAATGGGTTCAGACCCCACAGGAACCCCTGTTTCCAGTACTTGTATACGAGAACTCATGTTGAGTTGTCGATTGGCAATTTCGTTCTGCCCTTTAGCGAGGTTTTCGTAATCTGCTCCTAATTTCTCCAGGATGGTATTTACTTTGGCAAAGGCCATATCTAATTTGGGACCCCAGTCCTCTGCTATGTCGGGTTTAACCTCACTCATCGCCACAGAAGATGGCTTGCGCCCAATCTGTTGGACTCCAAGCACTTCTCTTCGTGGCGACGCGTAGAGGCTTCCCTTGCTCTTCCCTCTGCTGTGTAGTTACAACAACTACACAGGCAGCAGGATGAAAAAGGGGGCCCACAAGGCCCAGTGGTGTTTTTCCTTGTGGCGCTGCACCTGAAAGACAAAAGCACGAAAGTATGTGTAAAGGTGTGCAAAAACTGGGGCTGAATATCTCTGTGGTTCTAGACTGTGCTTGAGAACACACGCTTACCAATGTATAACCCCCTAGACGCTCTATACCGGGTGCAGGTTGAATAGGTCCAAAGAATGAAGCACTCTTCCACAGATGGTATGGGAGGCGTGTTCTAACACACACGCAGATTAAGTGCAGGACCTTTAGTAAATCTATCTTTCCCTAATTACCAGAGAACAGGTAAAAACAGGCAGGGTCTAAACCAGGAGGACAAACCAAGAGCAGAGGAACAGGCAGAACAATCCAGGTAGAAGGCCGTAGTCAGAACACAATCGAGCGAATAAGGTACAAAGGGCAGAGACAAGAAAATCCAAAGTACAGGCTGAGTTCGATATTAATCCGGGCGGCTAAAGTAACAAAAGGGCTAGGCACAAGAGTAGTCAAAATAGGAAAAACCAAGGGTCCAATAAACCAGCAGAGACTTAACAACACAAGGACAAGGCAATAGAATAGTCAGGGACAGGCAGGATAACTTAGCGTAACACGTAGCAGCAGAATCACAGGAAACACAACGAAGCACAGACGAGGTCCGCTTGTTGGGCGCAAGCGAATCTCTTACGCCGGCGTCTTCCTTATAAGGAAGCCCGGCTTCATTAACACAGTCAGAATATGATCAACATAGATGACGGACTAGCGCTAACAAAACGGAGGCGGCCATATTTGTAGTTCGAGTCTAGTATTGCCGAAACCGGCTACCCGCACGCGTTCTCACCACAGTCTAGGACGTAGGCTGTATCTTTGCTGAAATGACCAGGGCTGTTGCAGACGCCGGCCCCGTGGGTTTGAGCGTACTGAAGGAGGTCTGAAGTGAGGAGTGCGTGTTAAGGGTGTTCTGGGTAAAGGATTCCTAACAGTACCTCCCCCCCCAGGAACCCCCTCAGCAGGTTTGGGTTTGTCCGGTTGCCTAGCATGAAAAGCCGCTTGACATTGCGGGGCATGGACATTGGCAACCGGCTCCCACGACCTGTCTTCAGGGCCGTAACCAACCCAGTCAATAAGGTACTGAAGTTTGCCCCGTACCAAACGTGAATCCAAGATTTTCGAAACCTGATATTCCCCTTTGGTATCAGATTGTGGTTGAGATTGATTCACATCAAGACGTGTCTTAGGGGCGTAAACTTTAATCTGAGACACATGGAAAACTGGATGACATTTAATAGATGGAGGCAGCTTCAATTTAAGGACCAGAGGGGACATAACTTTCTCAATTTCATAAGGACCAATAAACCGAGGGGACAGTTTATTGCAAGTATTACCCTTAAAACGAAAATTCTTCGTGGATAGCCAAACCTTTTCCCCTGGATGGAATGTGGGTACTTCCCTACGGTGTTTGTCAGCCTGTTCCTTCATGGCAGCTTTCGAGGCTAGAAGCAATATTGTCAAAACCCTAACCCTGGAAGCAAAGGTTTTAAGGAACACAGAGACTTCTGGTACAAGAGAGGCACTGGGAAATCTGGATGGAAGGAAGCTAGGGTGGTAACCCATCAGAGCACAAAAGGGAGTTGTCTTAACTGCTGAATGGTAGGAATTATTGTAGAGAAATTCCACTATGGGTAACGCATGGGCCCAATTCTTCTCATCTTGCATACAGAATACCCTCAAGTACTGTTCCAACGTTTGATTACATCGCTCAGTAGAGCCATCAGTCTGGGGGTGGTAACCAGAGGAAAACACCAGTTTAGTACCGAGTTGGTTGTTGAATTCTTTCCAAAACTTAGAAATAAATTGAGACCCTCGGTCACTAACGATAACATCCGGTATACCATGGAGTCTAACCACTTGTTCCAAAAATACAATAGCCAATACCTTAGCTGTTGGTAAATCAGTAAGACGAATAAAATGCGCCATCTTGGTAAAAAGATCCGTAACCACAAGGACGACAGAATAACCTTTACTCTTGGGGAGGTCTGTAATAAAATCCATAGCAATAGTCTTCCAAGGACCTTCTGGTACCTTTAATGGTTGCAATAAGCCTTGCGGCATCAAATGGCTCGATTTAGCCTTAGCACAAATAGGGCATAACAGAACATATTCTTCAACCGTCCTCCTCATCTTGGCCCACCATACATAACGAGAAAGCAATTCTAATGTTTTAATGGGACCAGGATGACCTGCCATAGGTGACTCATGACACCATTGCATCAATTCATTCTGTTGAGTAGCACTAGGCACCCACAATCGTGATCCATAGAATAAAAGTCCTTCAATTTCTTTAGCCATAGTACCCTTGCTCAAAAACTGATTCTTACCTTCTATGGTATAGCTATCCTTAACCTCTTGCAAGAAGGATGACATTACCACCCCAGTAGCCCCAATGACTCGTTGAGGGGCCAGAATAGGTGTAGAAGAAATTTCTTCTTTTGCTTCTTCTGTGAAACTTCTAGAAAGGGCATCTGCTCTGGCATTACACGAACCAGGTTTATAGGTGATCGTGTAATCGAAGCGTGAGAAGAAAAGGGACCAGCGGGCTTGTCTACCATTCTGACAAGTCAAGTTTTTAAGAAACTCCAAGTTTTTATGGTCTGTGTATACAGTAATGGGATTCCCTGTTCCTTCCAAATAATGTCGCCATTGTTTTAGTGCCTCCTTGATAGCCAACAGTTCGCGTTCGTATATGGTGTAATTCCTTTCTGCTGAGGAAAGCTTCCTAGAATAATATGCGACAGGGTGTATATTTTGGAGTGGATCTTTTTGAGATAATACAGCCCCTATCGCATTGGATGATGCATCTGCCTCTACGATAAATGGTTGAGAGAAGTCAGGGTGTGCAAGTACAGGGGCCTTGGTGAACTCTTGTTTTAATGTGTCAAATGCCTTTTGCTGCTCATTTCCCCAGAAAAAACCTTTCTTCTTTAGTATCCAGGTTAAAGGGAGTACTAAGTCTGAGTACGAAATGATGTACTGCCTATAAAAGTTTGCAAAACCTAGGAACCTCTGAACGTCTTTGGTATTTTGAGGGGTTTCCCATTGGAGTATCGCCTGTACTTTTATTGGATCCATTTCACGTCCCTGGTGTGATATTACATAACCTAGAAAGGGAACTTGGTTTTGAAAGAACATACATTTCGATTCTTTGGCATATAGTCTATGTTGAAGTAACCTTTCTAATACCGTCCTGACATGTTTGTTATGCTCTGCCTCGCTATTAGAGAAAATCAGAATGTCGTCTAAATAGATGATCATAAAAGTATTCAGTATGTCGTGGAAAACGTCATTGACAAAAAACTGAAAACATGCAGGTGCGTTACAGAGTCCAAAGGGCATGACCAAGTATTCATAATGACCGTGAGCGGTCCTGAATGCGGTCTTCCACTCATCCCCTTCTCTCATTCTGACCAGATTGTATGCCCCTCGAAGGTCAATTTTTGAAAAGATAGTTGCGTTCTGTATTTGGTCTAGGAGTACAGGAATCAAGGGTAAGGGATAACGGTTCTTAATGGTTATTAAGTTTAACAACCGAAAGTCAATGCACGGCCTAAGTTCGTCGGTGTCTTTTTTGGACACGAAGAACAAAGGTGCCCCAGCCGGGGAAGAAGAGGTTCGTATAAATCCTTTCTCAAGATTGGTCTTGATATATTCCTTCAATATAGTATCTTCTTTTGGAGAGAGAGCGTATATCCTGCCATGTGGAATACTAGTGTTTGGTAATAGATCGATCTTACAGTCATACTCCCTGTGTGGGGGAAGAACTTCTGCCTCTTTTTTATCAAACACTGTAGTGAGATCAGGATAGCGATCAGTTATCGCATTGATATGCCTAATTTCAGGTTCGGTCACTATTACAGTACGTTCCCTCCAGTTGATAGCAGGGTTCCATTTTAATAACCATGGCATGCCCAATATGATTTTAAATGTGGGTGTCTGTATAATATCGAATTGTTCCTCCTTTTCTACTTCCTGAAACACTATGCTCAGGGGGACTGTGTTCTTAACTATTTGACCGGATTTGAGCAAAGAATCGTCTACGGTCATAGCTTGCTCAGGACGTTTTCTATTCCTTACAGGTATCTGATGGAGTCGTTGAAACGATTGGTCAAGATAATTTCCATTAGCTCCACAATCAAGTAAAGCCTTAGTATGTATGACTCTGTTCCCTGGTAATTTTATAGCGATGTTGATATACAGATGGGGAGCAGTGGGAGCATCTCCTGCGAGCGTACCCACTATACGAGGAGTTTTTCTGTGCTCAATGCCCGGGTGTCCTCCTCTTGAGACTACCGGGCGTTGGCGTTTCCCGACAACGATGGGCATTGACCTATTGCGTGACGAGGGTCACCACAATAGTAGCATAGTTTTTCACGTCTTCTCCGATCTTTCTCTCTTTGTGATAATGGACCTCTAATCCCTCCTAGTTGCATCGGTTCACTAGGTTCACTATTCCTGGAGGGAGAGGGGGTATACTTTTGGAAGGGACGGAAGCTGTCAGTCCTTCTTCTTTCTTTCTTGCGCTCTTTGGTTCTCTGATCAATCTGTATCACAAGTGTAAGATATTCGGAAAATACTGTGGGTAATGTGAGCATGTTGGCTAAATGGTCTTTAATTTCTTCACAGAGTCCTTTATAAAATAGTTTGATAAGAACGGAATCAGGCCAGGTCGTAGTGGCTGCTAACATCTGGAAGTGAGTGACATACTCTTGGGTGTCTCTGTTTCCCTGTCTATAATCAAGTAATTCGTTTTGTCTTATTTCCACCTCTTGTTTACATTCAAACATTTCTGCGAACATTTGTTTGAAGGTTTGATAATCACGCAGCATCATATGATCTTGGTCTATATATGGTTGTGCCCATTGTAAAGCATTCCCCTCAAGATTCATCAATACAAACAGGACCTTGCTATAGTCATTGCAGTACACATTGGGTTTATTCAAAAAATGTAATTTACAGATTGTCAAAAAATTATGATACTCTCTGCT
>JASBQP010874353.1:0-10677 GCA_030265095.1 Desmognathus fuscus
CCTCCAACCAACGCAAAAAAGAATTCCTGGCCCTCAGACCTGCCCTCATCAAACTCAAAATCAGATATGGCTATATTCCCCCCTGTAAGTTCATGATTACCTATCAAGATAAGACGACAGTATATGAAGAGCCAGAGGCCTTGGCCAGATTCATTAGCTCGGTCACTGCGGACCTCATGGATGTTACGCCACCTTTGAACCTGAACCCTTTTGCGGCTTCACCTCCTTCATAATCACTTGTCCTGACTGTGATTGCCGTCCTGCCTAGGAGATGTTGTGGTGCTTTATGATGTCACTAGGTCCTACCTGGTACCGCGCTTTATTATCGTGCTTGATTGGCAATTCGGCCCATACTTATCCCTGGCAATCTACACCTACCTTTTGTATGGGCTGCGTTGATCTTTTGTTTAGCGTTCTTAGGCTAGCCTCAACAGGAAACGCCTTTTATGTCCCCAATTTGAGTTGCCTAGTATGTATATGCTAAATTTATCTTTAGTCTAACGTACCTACATTATCTGACTTGCCCCCTCTCATTAGGGGCAGCCACTGCCTGTTTGTCAACGTGTTGTTTCACTTATATATGTTGAATGTTCCACGTAGCCCCTTTTAGACGGATTGCCTATGATGTATGTTGGCTACGAATATGTTGATCGACTGAAGGCTATGTTGATCTGGTCTACTCCTGTTAGAGTGGACATTGTAGTTATGTTCCGACGCTCTACGAGTTTATTACTATTATGTAATCACCTTGTGCCTAACCATCTGCTGCCAGTACTTGGATGATATCTTGCAGCTAAAACATCACCATGTGATGTGCTACCTACACCTGTTACTTCCTTCTCTCCCACCACCCAACTCATACCCCAACAATTCGCGGGTGCCCAAACCCCTAGATCCTCTGCCCATCCTCGGTCCCAGGAACCACCCCACTTCTACCCACCTAAACGGATCCATTCTCAATCACCATCTTCATATCCCATCCCTATCTTTCCCAGCCTACACGCCTTACTTGGTAAGTATTTCCACGTTATCCTTCACCTACTTCTTGCTCCTCACCGCTGAACCTTCCCCACACTAACAACCCCTCTCCCCCCCTGGTGTAACTCCCTATCTCACCATACTCACGGATCGGCTATTGTCTTCCCACCTGCCTAATCATGCCCCAGCTAAATTTAATCTCCTGGAATGTCAAGGGGATACAAAACCCCATTAAAAGACAAAAAAATTTAAACCACGCCAAGAATCTCAACGGCGACATAGTCCTTTTACAAGAAACGCATCTCAAGTTAGAAGAAGCTAATAAAATTAAATCCAACTGGACCTCCCACTCCCTATGCTCAGAAGCTGTGCATGGTAAAAATGGCGTTATTACTCTTATCCACAAAAGACTGAATGCTACAATAATTAAGTCCTCCTCTGACACGGAGGGTAGATGGAACTTAGCACAATTAAAGATTGACAACCAAGAGCTTTTTGTCCTGAATATCTATGGCCCGAATCAATGCGACAAAAAATTCTGGCCCAAGATTAACAACCTCATTCAGAGCATCCCCTCTGAATCCCTAATAGTGGGAGGTGACTGTAACTTACCAATCGACCCCTTTTGTGATAGGAAATCTAAAGCCAGATTTATCTCAGACACGATGCACAAAACTTTCACCTCCTGCATTACAAATAATGGCCTGGAAGATGCCTGGAGAATCCTTAACCCCACCTCGGTTGACTTTACGTTCTATTCCAATCCCCACCATTCCTACTCAAGAATCGATTATATTTTTCTTAAAAAACGCTTGCTCCAAAACGTTACAAAGGCCGAAATAGGCTCCATTACTATCTCGGACCATGCACCAGTTTGCGTCTCACTGGATAACCTCCTTCCTGACCACCCCCCCAAAAAATGGCGCCTCAACACCACTCTCCTAAATAACCCGGAATATGAAAAATTCATTAAAAATGGCATGGACGATTTCCTAATTCATAATAAACCCGAAGATACCAGCCCCGAAAATAACTGGGATGCCATGAAAGCGCATGTTAGAGGCCTCACTATTCAATTCACGGCCATGCAAAGAAAAAAATGGAAAATTGAAAGCGATAAACTCCTACAAGATATTAAAATTTTAGAAAATAAATTTCTAAAGGACGGCCTCCAAACTTCATTCTACGCCCTACAAAAATTAAAATTTGAATTCAATAAGAAAGCCACTCTTTCAGCTAACATTTACCTGTCCAAGATCAAAGCTAAGTATCTTATGGACAGCAACAAAGCCGGTAAGATGCTGGCCAACTACCTAAAAAAGAAAAACGAACGCAAGCACATCTCCAAAATTAAATCTGACACCGGCATCTCCCTCATCAAAGATACAGACATCGCCAATGCCTTTAATTCCTTTTACACCAAACTCTACTCCTCTGAATCCCAAGCCTCTGACTCCACAATAGACACTTACCTGAACGACATAGCACGCCCCTTCCCCAAAATTAAAAACCCTGAAAAACTATCGGCTCCAATTGACCTGAGTGAAGTACTCTATGCCATCAAAGACTCCAAAAAAGGCAAGGCCCCTGGCCCAGATGGTATTCCCATTGATTTCTATAAACTCTTCCAGGAATCTACGGCACAAATTATAACGCAACTATTCAACGGCTTTCTAACCTCACCTCCTAAGGGTACCTTCCTCGAGGCTAATATCATAGTCTTTCCCAAACCTAATAAAGATGTTAGCGACATTAAGAATTATCGTCCCATCTCGCTAATAAATGCAGACTGCAAAATCTTTGCAAAAGTCTTAGCCAAACGACTGGAGCCCCTTCTGCCTCTTTTAATTCACCCTGATCAAACGGGATTTGTAAAGGGCCGCCTAAGCAGCTCAAACACCCGCCTCTTCTCCAATATCATTGCATATGCTTCATCTCTCACTAGCCCAGCTGTAGCCATGGCCCTGGATGCGGAGAAGGCTTTTGATCGGTTAGAATGGAACTTTCTCTTCAAAGCGCTTGGCTGGCACGGCTTACCTCAGCCCTACATCGACTTAGTAAAAATACTATATACTTCCCCCAAAGCGACGGTTCAAATCAATAATCACACTTCTAATATGTTTAAACTAGAAAGAGGTACTAGACAGGGTTGCCCCCTTTCTCCCCTCCTATTCATTCTGGCCCTTGAACCACTTTTAACTTCCATCAGATCAGACGACCTTATTGAAGGCATTAGAATTAAGCCCAATTTAGAACAATATAAAATCGCGGCATATGCGGATGATATTCTTCTGTTCCTTACGAACCCCTCTTACTCTATTCCTAGAACCATCTCTGTCCTGGATGATTACTCCTTCGTTTCAGGGTACAAGCTGAACCTCTCAAAAACCGAAGTCCTGCCTCTAAATAAACTTAGCACTAGACGCTTGCTCCCCAGCCAGGAGATCAAGTGGAACCCGAAGGGTATCACCTACCTAGGACTCACCTTCTGCCAGGATATATACACGACGCTCAAATTAAATCAGCAGAAACTTCTTGACAATATTAAAAATCTGACCACGAAATGGTCCCCCTTATATCTATCATGGTGGGGACGCCTTGATACCATCAAAATGATGATCTCTCCATTGATATTATACCTACTGAACATGCTCCCTATCCCACCGGGAGCCAGCTTCTTTAAAAATATCAATAAACTACTTACGTCCTTTCTGTGGTGCAACAAAAGGCCCCGCATTAGTTTAGTCACTCTACAGCTATGTAAGACTAGAGGAGGGGTTAACTTCCCTAACTTTCAGAAGTACTTTCAAGCCTTTAGGATTAATCAAACTAGTGGGTGGTTCATCTATAACAATGACCCCACCTCTAACCGGTGCCCAACTTGGATTAACTTTGAAAGTGACCTTGCACACCCCCTCCCCATCGCCCTACTTGTTAACTCTAACATTTACAACAAAAACCCACAGCTGTTGATCCCGCGGCTCTCCGCTAACATCATTTACAACATATTTCACAAGTGCCCAGACTTTACTCGCAATGCTAAATCGTTAACCATTTGGAAAAGCAAAGTTCTGAAACTTAAGAACGGTAGCCTTTGGGACCCGAGCTGGCTGGGGAGAGGTATCCTCACTCTCGATCAGGTTGCCGAAAATGACTTGTGCCTCCCCTTCGCAGAAATCCAACACAAATTCTCCCTTCACTCTTCTGCCATTAAAACTTATAATAAGCTAAGTAAAATTCTCAAGACCTACCTGAGCTCTGCTCGAACCCCTCTGATAGACGAGCCCTTAAATAGATTATGGAAGCTCCTTAATGTTACTCCTATTACTACATCTGATATATACAAATATTTAAAAGGGGATATCTCCCCAATTGCCTTTAACTCTAAAACACTTGACCATTGGAACAACCTTCTCCCACATCCCATACCTCCCTTGGACCTGGCTAACCTCTGGTCTCGGATGTTTCGTGCATCCAGCGCCAGTAACATTACTCAGACCCTATACTTCACCGCTCACCGGACATTTCTCACCCCCAATCGCATAGCTCATTTCAATAATGATTGTGAAGATAAATGCTGGAGATGTTCATATACACCAGCTGATCTAGAACATATTATGTTCCTGTGCCCCCACCTGCTCGATTTCTGGACTCGCATCACAAACGTTACCAAGAATATTTTTGGCATAAAAGATTGCTGCGACCTAAAACTTATATTGCTCGACCCCAACTCCCTAATTCCCAATCAAAAGAAAGGCGATACCCAGCTTCTAGATTTCATGATTGCCATGGCCATAAAAACTATTACATGCAATTGGAAAAATAAACTCCCCCCCTCATATCAACAATGGTGGAACCTCCTCTGCAACCACCACAGACTGGAACGCTTCCATATTTCTAACACCTTACACCATAACAAATTTAATGAAGTCTGGGCCAGATTCCATGCCTTCCTAGAAAATCAGACCACCGACTAACTGTCTTCAGCCGTTTCCTGGTACGAACTTGATTTAGGGATGCACCCTCCCTACTCTCCCATCTTTTCCCTCCCTGACCTCCCCTACCCAATCTTCCCCATACTAACTACCTCCCTCTCTCCCTCTCTTCTTCCCCCCTTGCTCCCCCCTCTATCTTTTGCTCGCCTCTTATATCCTCTCACTTTACAGTTTACACAGTATGATATCCCATTTCTGATCCACAAACTCACGTTAGCCTGCCCTATGACCATGATGCCACCTCACCCATACTTCCGCCATATACCTCCTAGCACTTAGTCGCAATGTTCCCATTCTAAATATTAAAAATTGGAGTTTTCCAACCAACTTCTTGAAGTCGTACTTTATCCTCCCTCTAGGACCTAATTCCTGAACTCTATTGATCTCAAAATGTCTATCAGTTTGGATTCTCTAACCAATTGTAACCCTACGACTAATGCCTTAATGATTTGGTGATGATGGCAGATAACCAATGACAACTTTTAAGAATTAATGAATTTTGTATGCCGTGACCTCTATTTGGATCTGTATGTGTATTTACACAATGAATTTGTAAACTGATGCTCTTCTATTTACTTTGCTTAAAAACTTTAATAAAAACATTTAAACAGAAAAAGCTTCTCTGGCATGATCAGATTCGGCAGTTCGCCCACCTTCAATTAAGCCTTTTAATGGATCTTTACCAAGGTGTTGAAACCTGGGCTGGGTACTTAAAAATTAGAGGAGTCCACCCAATAATTTACCTGAATGGCATCCTCCTGATGATGCGGTCGCGCAACAAGCTGTTAGAGCATTGCAGTGCTCCAATGGGAAGAACTTGGCGAATCAGTCAGTGCCCTGAGCCTGTTTTACGCATGGTAAAAAAAAACATGCTCACTCAGAATTAATGTAAAATGTTGAACAAGAGGTTTGCAATGCAGCAATTTTTGTGAGAGCTTGGGGGTCCAAATATGTTCTCACCCGCATTCAATCATTATGTGTCCTTGCTTGCCCAAACATGGAGCTGGTTTTATTTATTTATTTATTTTTTCCTCAGGGCTGGTTTGGGGGTCTTAGTCTGGCCCTGTGCAAGTCAACTAAAAAATGTCTTCAAACTTTAGAAATATTGTTGGTGGAGTGTTTAGTCATAGGCTATGATACACACTCCACTCCCAATAGTTCAAAGTAAGACACTTTCTTAATCCTTTTGGACTCCCCTGTGCAACCTCCCTTGAGTAAGAGTAGGAATCACTTGTAACTAATACGGTATGACTCAAGGGAGGTGTGCGGAGGATGATGGGGGGCTTTAAGAAGTATCTTACTTCAAGCTTGGCCATAAACCCTTATTTGCAACATACTGCAAAGAGGGGTTTTCAGGCATTTTCTAAACGAACTAAAAGCTGGGCACTGGTTATGGGATTACCCGTACCAGTGCCCAGTCTTTCGTTCAGCAAAAAAATGCCCAGTAACTATCCACTGCAGAAGAAGAGGGGTTTCTGGATATTTTTCAAATGAACTAAAGGCTGGGCACTTGAAAGAGGATTACCAGCCTTTGTTTCAGCAGGAAAACGCCCAGAATACCCTTATTGCAGTGTGGTGTCCCCTCCAGGACACCACACTGCAACAAGGGTCTTCTGGTGGTTTTTCTGCAAAAATAAAGGCTGGGCATTGAGAAGGGGATACCCCTTACCCGTGCTCAACCTTTATTCCAGCAGGAAATGCCTAGAAGTCCCTTTTGCAGTGTGGTGTCCCCTCCAGGACACCACACTGCAGCAAGGGTCTTCTGGTGGGTTTTCTGCAAAAATAAAGGCTGGTCGCTGAGAAGGGGATAACCCTTAGCCGTGCTCAACCTTTATTCCAGCAGGAAAATGCCTAGAAGTCCCTTGTTGCAGTGTGGTGTCCCGCAGGGGGCCTCACACTGCAGTGGGGGTCTTTTGACCATTTTGCTGCTGAAACGAGAATTGGGCACTGGTAAGGGGTAACCTTTAGCAGTGCCCAGTAGTTGTCTCAGCTGAAAAATAACGGGAAGACCCCTGTTGCAGTGTAGTACCCCCATGGGGGTACCATATTGCGACGGTGGGCCTTCCAACTATTTTTTTGCTGAAACAACCACTGGGCACTGCTAAAGGTTACCCCTTACCAGTGCCCAATTCTTGTTTCAGCAGCAAAATGGTCAAAAGACCCCAAATGACAACTTTTGTTCAGCATTTTACTCGTGCTCTTCTGCTTGTGTTTGAAAATTGTGCAATGACCATATTATGGTGCCTCAGTTATTTTTATTCCCTAGTGTACTTGCAAGTTGCCAATATGTCTTTAGTAGCCCTTTTGATCACTAAGAAACATATGTATTTTTCTGGCTATTTTAGAAAAATTGCGCTGAAAAATGTGTCATTTTGGCAGAGTTTTTTCAAAACTTTTCTCACGGAGGGAGGACCCCCGTACTTCCTCTATCCCACTGATCAAGTTCGGGCTCGCTTGCTCGCTACAATTTGCCATGGGGCCTGGGATATAGCCCCAGATCTTTTACAAAGCTAGCAATGCCCTTTGTGCTGGTTCAGGACCGGCGATACAAATGAACGTTCGTCCGCCGGTGTTTGTTTGGGGGCCGGAGAGGGGAGTCTATGGCCAAGAAGTGTTTGTGCAACAGGCAGAGAGGATACTGGCTGATGTCCTGTGGGTTAGGGTTACTACTGGTGCGATAAGGTATAATTATTTTGTGTTGTGGCATCATGAAATTACTGCAATGCTTTTAATTAAGTTGTGTGGTATTTCTTTATATGCAAGTTTGAGAGAAACCCTGCTATTGCATTTTTCATTACAGATTGTCATCATGTTACATCACAGGAAAGGGGCCTCAAGACTCGGGATTGAGGTGGATGTGTGAAGGGCTGAAGCGTACCAACTGCAGGCTCCAAACACTGGACGTGAGTCTTCCAAAATTTCATAGTAGGCTGAGCTAAGCCCCAAGTGTCTTGGAAACCTTAAAACGCCCCTGAAGGAGAGCGGCCCATCCATCACTCCCCCTCATTGGTGTCTGATGTCCATAAATATGTATGTCCAGTTTGTGCACTTCTGTGAAGCTTACATTGACTTCATTGGGAGTTGCTCTCAGAGTGTAACTTGCTTGTGGACTTAAACTTTTGTGATTCAAGGCCATGTACATCAGCATGACAGCATTGTCTGTAGGGTTGCGTTTATAAATCCAAATGGCTCACCATAAACATTTGCGACAGTGGGGAGGGGTGTAAGGTGAGCCAGTGGAGGGGTGTGAGGTGAGATTGAGCATGGTGGGCTGAGCTATGGGGGCAGTTGGGTCAAGGTTGGTGCTTTGTGAGGCGAGATGGTGGGAAGGTGAGGGGTGTAAGGTGAGATGGTTGGAGTTTCAGGGGTTGTGAAGTGAGACTTTGGTGGTGTGTGTAGGTGGGGAATGTGAGGTGAGTCACTGGGTGGATGGAGACGTGGGTGTGATGTGAGATGGAGGTGGTCTGTGATGTTATGAGAGTGAGTGAGAGAGATGTGAAGTGAGACAGAGAGGAGTGATGTGACATGAGACAGTCCATGGGGATGTAAGGTGAGACAGGAGGTGAGTGGGTGTAAGGTGAGATAGTGGGAGAGGGAGACAGCAGGTCTGGAGAACTGTGGGGTAAGACTGGGAGATGTGATATATTGGTGGGTTTTTAAATAAATTTCATACTGTTTTTTTACTATCATGATATCGGGTCTTCTTTGCCTTTCTTTGGAAAATAGTTTGTGTCTGTCTTGCTTCAGTATGAAGAGTTTTCAGTCTTTTTTCTGTTTTCTTGCAGAGCCGCCGACAGGATTAGAAATTTTCCAGAACTGAGCAAAGGACTTTGCCACACCAGTCTCTTCTTAGTGTCCAGCCAACAGACTTTGTGACAGGTAAGTCTTAATTTGTTTTCTTTGCACTTCACACGTGAACTGACAACTATTATAACCCTATGCAGGGCTATGAACGTCCACCTTTGATGGAGAAATATGTACATGTTTCCATGTCAAATGTCCAGACGCCTAGGCAACACACCAACATTGTCAAAGACTTATACACACTCACCCCTCTAACAATGGATGATGTATATACATCATCCCCTAAAAAGCCCAGCCACCAATGGGAAAGGTATATTTTCCCCAGCTAATAATCCATGCACAATTATCGATCTTAAGCCACTCCAACACTAACCTGTTGTCAACCCACACATGCACTTATGCGCTTACAAGTTTCATGGCCTTATACATTGTGTTGAACATCCAACTTTGACAGAGAGATATATTCTAAGGCTACGATAGTAGCCTTATATATAAGTGAGTTTCTCACCCATCCACAATCATGAGATTTCATTTTCTGTAACTATGGAACCGTAAACGCTGCCGTGATGAAATTTTGCAAGCAAAGTCATAACTGCACATTCCAAATTTCAAAATGGTAGCATTTACGGTTCAAAAGTTATTTTTCGTGAAAAAAAAACGGAATTTTTGGCCATTTAATATGGGATTTTCCCATAGGGAAATTGCCCCATTTTTGCCCGCACGCACAGCCTAAACCGTTGAACGGATTTTTTTGTGATTTTTGGAGCATAAAAATAGCACGGATCATTCGCGTGCTTTTCTAAAAATCGCAAAATCTTCCCTTAATCAGTGCCAGTCAAAATCAAGATATACAATCATTACTTTTCAATGATTGTAATCATGATTTTGGCCAGAGTTGGCGAATGCTTGGGAAGCCATTTTTTGCTTTGCATCGGCAGCACTTTAAAGTATGAAAAAATAACCTGAATTTTGTTTTTGGGTATCATCCGTTTTTCGTGAAATAAATAGCAGGCATCTGGTCGCTACCATGGCCCTTCCAAATACCTGCCTTTTATTTCACGAAAAACAGCCTAGAAAATCCAACACATTTTAAAAATGCCTGGCCTTTACCATTATATGGTCAGGCATTCTTAACATGGTGGTGGATATAAGTTTTCTTTTTCTTTTATTTATTGACTGCATTTAAAATCGCGGCCTTAAAACAACTGGGATTTAAGTCTGCGATGTTAAATGCAGAAAAAAACCATGCAATTAAGTTCTAGGACCTAAATAGACTCCTATTTAGGTTTTAGGCCACAAATGCAGAAAATAATTTTTTTGTTCATTTGGGACCTCGATAAGGTGGCGCTTCGTGCCACCTTATCGCCAGCGCCTTATGGTGATGTGCCACCTTATCGCCAAAACACATTGGTGATAAATATATCACCATCCCCAAACACCCCCAGACTCCATCTTAGAGTGTGGACCCAAGTTTTGAACGAAGCCATGTGACGACTCAAACTAATGGGGACACACTCTAAGTGGAGCCTGAATAAAGAATCCTGAGTTGGATTTCACCTAACCCACTCAGGTAAGCGGGATGCAGTTTTATTGAAAATCATAATTAAAACATAACAGCGGTATGAATTAACTGTGATTTTTAATAGAAAACTAATTTTAGACACTCGCGGTTACAAGGTAGCTTCGAACGCCTAAGTCAATGGAGAATGGGAGCCTAGAACAATGCAGTTTTAGGCTCCCATGTTAAAGATAGGCTCGCGGTTACAAGGTAGCCTCGAACGCCTATATTTTCCATTGAAAGTCAATGGGCCATTGAAAGTCAATGGGAAATGGGAGCCTAAAACAATGCAGTTTTAGGCTCCAATGTTAAAGATAGGAAATACATTCCTATACTTTAACT
>JASBQP010896499.1:0-10641 GCA_030265095.1 Desmognathus fuscus
GATAATACTATAGTGCCAGGAAAAAAGGCAGGAATTGAATTTTATTATATTCATACTCCATATTTTGTGCTAGAATTTAGGAAGGAAAGAGAGTCACGTCACACAAGGCAGATGATTCAATGGTCTTTATTTCATTTACAATATCAGCCCCCAGCGCGGTACCGCGGAGAGATCCTGTGTGAGCACCCCTTGATGGGAGACCCCCAGAAGACCTCTGACTTGCATGGCACCTGCCCCTCAATTTTATACATTTTCTTAGACAGTATGATTAATCATTTCTTAATCAGAAGATACATGGGAGGTTGCACATTATGGTGTCATGAGAGGCCTGATTTGCCCACGTCTGGGGTGGTTATTTTGGCACATCCTTGATTGGTCCGTTCAGGGACCACCACATCATCAGGCGACACTGGTTACATTTTTACAAGTGTGCTTATGACAGCTTATGACAGCAACCGTATAAGGTCACGCTGTCCTAGGACATTTTCTTTGTTGTTATGTAAAGTTTTACAAAAAGTCAATAACAGTGGTCCCTACTTCTCTCATATTACATCAGCCATTTATCCCATCAGATGATCAGACCGGTCCAATTTTATTACAATAGGTCTGATCATATACATATATGGTTGAGCTTTAAACATTCATTAGAAACACTTTAGAACAGGTACATTCTATATAAAATCTAGTAGTTTCAGTGTCTCCGCCATCCATTGTCCTCACCTACGCCCTGTTTTCTCTCCCCATGTGACTCATATTCCTGTTATCATTTCTCTAGCTGACTACTGGATCAATAGTTCTGTTCCTATCCTTATTTTTTGAGGTTATTCTGACCTAACATGAGTTTTGGTCACCTACCCCGCATTGCATCTACTCGTGGCCTGTAAATGTTTTCTAACGTCATCTCTACATACTACAACGTGGCAGTATTTTCCCAATTTGGCGTGTCTACAAACTACCTGGAAAGGAGGCCTAGTAATCCAAATTCCAACACATTTCCCCTTCAATTTGAATTACAAATTTCCCTACCTACGAAAGTCTTCTAAGAATGTCATCTGGTTCTTTAGTTACGGCAAATACCCCTAAGGCACTAGCTGTTCCAGCTCCAACATTACAGTTCTTTGGCACATTAATAACAGTCATTAATGGTGTGGTGAGGTAGCTTTCTCACTGCCAGCAACACATAGCTTCGCCAGGCAGTATCAATAAGAATCGAAAATCTCGAGGAGTTACGAGGAGTGAGGTCAAGAGCAGTGTCATCCAGAGTTAGTCGAATTAGGAAGTTCATTGTTCATAGTCCATGCAGCCCACATCGTGTGGGACCTGCATCCGCGTACAGTTTCTTTCACAACGTTCGAAGGCGATCGATTGCTTTGGTCAAAGTTCCTTTTGATGTCATCATCATTTGCAGCACACGGGTGCCACAGGGAAACATACTCCTCCTTTTCTAGCAGTGTTTTTGAGCCAGAACATATCGGTTCTGGAGCACTCCGAGGCACGAGTTTCTCGGCTCCTCGCTCATAGCATTCAAAGCTACCTCTGCATTTTTATGGGTGTCATCAGTCCATTTGTTCTCATCAGTTCAAGCAAGTCCTCTGCAACCTTTGTGCGGTGGAGTCCGTTTTTCGTTCGTCACAGTGGCCCATGGAATCAAGGCCCAAGAAGGAAGGTGGAAGGTGACCTTTAGTCCAAGCTGGGTTCCAGATACGCACAAGTTCTTCGGTGGCGTACCTCAGAGGCAGCGCCGGCAAGGTTAACGAACAGTGATGACCGTTTGCGTCCAATGGGAAGGGTCCTTCATTTCTCATGGCTTTTGGACCCCTCCACGACTGTGGTGCCAAGAACTGGTTGGACGCTGGAGCTGGACACATGGCAAGTAGCCCATTTTCTCCCAGCGGGCTTCAGCTGCTAGCCCTTCATGTACCCCCAGAATATCGATGTGGCCGGAAGCAGTCTTTTAAGAGAGGAGAAGAGGTGAGATTAATTCATCTGCTAGTTACTACTACAATCGTGCTCCAGTACTGTGAATGCTTAATTTTTCCCACTTTCACTGGTGTCTGTTGGAAACCTTAATGCTCATTTTCGTCTATAAATCTCTTTCACAAATTATCTCTATTGTATGCCTTTATTAACATGACTGGGCATGTTGCCCCTAATCTATGTGACATGTGTTGTCAAAACTGTATTTTACTAAGGGAATGACTGATCTATCTGATTTGGTGCTAAAATAGTCCCCTCCCCTCTTCACTATGTTCTAGCCTGAGCCAAATGTGGCAAGCAGAGAGAGAGGCGAATGCAATGAATGGCTGGCTTCTGAAATAAACAATGACTGTTACTCTTCATCATGAGGCCTTAGATTACACAGATGACACTACTCGCTTGTTTTGGGTTTTGCTTTTTTGTTACTCATCACAAACTCAGGGAATTTCACATAAATATCAATTTCTCACATGACTACAGTTCATTTTTTTACACTGTAATGATCATCTGCGTTCCCAATGGAAAGAGGGGGAGAAAGAAAGAAAGAGAGAGAGAGCAGGTTCATGTTCTTCATGTTCAACAAGCACCTATACTTCTTACTAAATTGGAAACAATATATTTCATTTTACAACTGAGTGTTTATGTGGTACAAATGCATCTAGGGAGGTGCTTCATAGCAGTGGAACAGAACCTTCGCCTATTTGACCGCATAATACATTTCGTAGGAGCGGGGAGTTACGTCATAAATGCTCAAGTATAGGCCGCCTCCTACTGGTTCTTTCCTGAAACAGAATCTGCGACAGATTAAAAATGTCATACAACTGTGTGTCCAGCTGAGAAACAGAACATTTTCTTGAACAATTTCAAAGACATTATGGTGCCATTTTACGCTGCTGGTATACACTTTATATGAGGGTTTTTCCTTCATGAGTAGGGTGCTGTCACATAGGTACCTTTAGGCATTTTACAGTGGGGACTAACCAAACTTATGTCAACTCTTTAACGTGGAAAAAGTGCACTTAGCCTCCATTATTTTGCTGATTTGCTGATGACGTGAGTAGTATTGCCTATCATTTATCTGTGGACTTCAATTCACAAACAAAATACCATGATTTACAAAACCCAATATATAACGAACACATGTGGACAAACAACAAAATAGACCACAAGACAAATGTGCACCTTTTTATAGAGCTCTTTTTTAAAAAATAGTTCAAACCCCAAATTTGAAAAAATAGTTCAAACCCCGAATTTGCTCAAAACGCATTCCCCAAAAGTGACGTAGTTTCTTAGAAAAAATCCAGGAATCCAAATCAAAATCTATAAAACCCCAAAAAATAATTTTTCCATACCACTCCAGGCCCCTAACCCTGTTAAAAACCCATGTGGGCCCTTGATTTCGGACACAAAGGGGTGCCTTTCAGTCCGGCAGTCTTTATCATGGCTTATCAGGTCTGCGAGACAGAGTGTACACAGATCAATTTTAATTGGCAACTATCCCAAGCTTGGCTGAGTGCCCAGACAGGTCTGCTGCTTTTTCGCGGCATCCCAGCACCGCGGGGACAGTGCAACAAAAATAAAAACAAATCAACAGCCCACCGGCCGTACATTCTACTTCATCCTAAATACTTCAAACTTACCTATCTCGACCCCAACATCCCACAGATGACATTGACACTCATAAAATACACATCCCCTACATTTAACACTGGATTTTCCTATTTTTACCAGCACCCAATCCGCTCCAGAAATTTGTTATTTTAGTTTCAAAATTCGGATTTTTCTGGCAAATTATTCTATCCTCCAAACCATTCATTTCCTAATTTTACTCCGCTCTCAAACTGTTCTATATCTCTGATAAACCAATATTTGTGTCAGGTGCGGAATACGCTAGGACAGTCCTACGCCTTGCGTGCCCAATTCACGTCCTCATCCCCCACTTCCAACCTACAATTTGCTCTCCATCCGAGCTCAGGTCACTACTTCCCCGGGCTGTATTTGTAACCCTACCGTTCCAGGTTTCCTGGCTCGTCTCTTGCTTTTCTCCTTTCATCTTTTGGATTTCCCCATCCAAATTTTCCTTTTTCTTTCAACCAATATTTCTCAACTGCCCTCTCGCATACAAATTCATAAAACCCATGGCCTTGAACACCTCATTTGACCACAAATGACGAGTTACTACTACTAGACATTTCTGACGTTTCTACAACAGAAAAAGTTATTAAAACCTACACATGCTCCCAGATCAAAAAGCCATACAAAAACTTGCAAAACTATGCACCCTGATTTTTATGGGAGTCGCAAAAAATAAAAGAGAATGCAGACTCACTTTATTCATTCAAACAGGGTCTTGTCGTCCCCCCCAGTTGCCACAAAGAGTGCTTTGATAATGGCTCGCCATGTACTGATTTCCCATTTCCCTGGTCTCCAGCCAATGAGATACATATGGACAATTTATTTCCTGTTCTCTTTGATTTTGGTTTGTGCAATGCCCCTGCATTTTGGTTTACCCCTTCAGGTTCACTGAGAGCCTTGTTGCTTGGTTAATATATACCCTCCTTACAGCACACACAGCACGATGGGGAGAGATAACACTCCTTCACGCTCCTTCCAAAATCTGGACTGCGGCCATTTCATTCAACTCAACCTACGTAACGGGCCCTACTCCGCATTTCATCAGTAACTAGCCTGATCTATATTCACGGTGCGACCCCCCTCTGGCACCTAGACTTATCGCGCACCACCCGGGATTCTTCCTGGACCCCACCTTCTAACTCACAACACGCAAACTAATACCTGCGTCCCTTGCGTCTCACGGCATTGTCAACAGATGACTTTATTTACCATAGTGTGGTACACAATTCTATCGACCTCTGAGGCTGAAAGGCTGAGTCGGCCCTGCCGGAATTTGAACCTGAGTTAGCAGGCTCTACACAGGTGTCCGAACAAGCGCTCAACTCGCTGTGCTATCAGACTGATTTCAAAAGAGCACAAAGGACAGCGAACGAGTGCTCGCCTGGAGCAGAGGCCACTCGGTGAAGTGGGCGAGGAGGATAGAAAAAGGGACAACAGGGTACTGCACATGTGGAGGGGGTCTGTCAGAAAATAGATTAAGGTAAGGGTTCTCGTTGTCAAACGGGGGTGACCTCCTTTTCCAAATCCACAAGATAACATAACCCTTTTTTGGACATTTTCAGTATCAAATCTGTTGCCTGCGGCATTTCAATCTGCTTGGTTACGCGCAGTGGGACGTTAATGATTAATAGACAATGAAGTGCCCTCTCGCCTGCCTGGATAGATCGTTCAACGTGCATTAGTGGGATGTAGAGTAAACCAATGCTATGTTCATTTTCACGATATATTTTCTGGCCTGCATATAGCCTTGCATAATGTAAATGATAAGTTTCAGGTCCTTCGCGAGCCACCTCTTCGGGTGTGCACGTTAAGGTTACATCTACCCGCATTTAGACAAACTACAATTTTACCGGTGCCTCGATCAACCTTGTATATTTTAACGTTACCACTACTACTGTGCTGAAATAAAGACTTTCTATAATCAGGGCTTTTCAGAGGTCCCCCCCTTCTTGATCTTCCCCTCCCTTTTTAGGTCCTTGGTCAGGGGTCCCTTCTTGTCCTATTTTGGGGTGCTTTCCTGCGGTCGGTCCCTCTTCTCCAGTGGTGTCGTTGACCCCCCTTGGTGTTTCTGCCTGTCGCTTCTGTCCTGGTCCGATGGTCTGCCCTTTCTCGTTCAATTTTTCCCTCCTTTCATTTTGCAAGGGTCCCGATGTCCCGGCAACTGGGTAGCCTTTGCCACTGGAACCGTGTCCCAACTCTTCCCTTAGGCCCTGTGTTAGTACTTCTAATTTTGTTCTCCACATCTGTTTTCTCTCCTCCCTCTTCTTTACTATCTCTCTGATTTGATTCAGTTCTCCTATTTTATCCTGTGTTCCCTTGTCCCATCTCTGCATCTGGCCTGTCAGGGCTCGCACTAGGGTCACGTGACCTTCCAAGACCTGTAGGCCTTGAGATAGCTCTTGGTCCAACTTCTCTCCCTCTTCTTCCTCAATCTCAGTCATCTCCAGTCTCGGATCTGGCCCCTTTCCCCTATATTTGGTCCTCCATAATCCTAAAATGTGCATGTGTTTTTCTAAATTTTTTTCCTCTCAATACAGTCTGCAAGAACGTACGTAAATGGTCTATGTATATTTGGGCTCTTGCTCCACCGTCAGGCCAGGCTATCGTTAAATGCTTTGTGGCATTCGTCCAGAAATCACTGTATTTCTCTAACTTGGGTCTGTCTAGGGGATGCGAGTTACACATTTCCTGTAACGGGGACGTCTGTTCACCTTCCATGGTTATGTCAACAATGAGGGCGAACTGCAGTGAGAATCCTACCTATATTATTCTTTGTACACCCAAAATTACTGCGGTTAGTCTAGTTCAAATATCTAGCTACTATTTTCTTGCTTAATCCTCTAATTCATACCTTCAATGAGAACTTTTTACCTAGGTTCAAAACCCTCATCATTTCTAATTTTAATAGCCAATCGTTTCCCTGAACGTAACCAAATCAGGCCTAACCCCTATTCACGGCAAATGGGAGTGGTGTAATTGTCTTGTGAATCGGGCCCACCTCTTGGAAATGAATGACAGAAAATGTTTCGGAAAATATTTCAATGCAACCTTACAATCGCAGTTGATCTAATACTGCGGTGTCCAACGGACCAAAGTCTAACACTCTTCTCTCCTATTTATGAATCATTAATTACGACGGACCAAAGTGATTGTAGACAATTCAAAAACTCAAACATTTCATTTAAACAAAACATGTAATATCACGACACACAATGAACGGCCCTGATCGATAAGCCCTCCCCTCTTCTCGGGGCTGACCACTTTTACTTCCTACTGTAAATATTTGTTGCAGTGGCGGTTACCTTACGCGGTTCCTTACGGACGAAAAACCAGATCAGTGCCTGGCCTATCCTGAAGTCGGACCCATCGTTGGGCCGACACTCGGTTTTACTTCACCCTTCGCACACCTACACGTAACCTCCTCTGCATACCTACACGTAACGATATATTGTAGACTCAAACAACGATCTGCCTTGTCACCCCCCCTCCTCCTTACCTCTGTCGCCCCAGGCCGTCCGCGCTCTCCTATGGTTGTTCCACTCCAAACTCAGATACCCTTCCGACTGGCCAGAGTGACCCCAGGAATGTGGTCTCTCAGCGTACACTTTGATCCATCGCTCTGGTCAGCACAGCAGAGTGCCCGATACTTGTTTGTGCGGGGCGATGCAGCAGGCGGCCTGTAGCGGCAGAGGGATTCGCCAATCAGTTCTTCAGTTTCCCAGCCAACGCACCAAAATGTTCTAGAATTACATTTGGGAGGAAAGAAAGAGAGTCACACAAGGCAGATATGCTTTAACACAGTAATGGTCTTTATTTCTTTCTACAATAAAAAACCCCCAGCGCGGTACCGCGGAGAAATCCTGTGAGAGCCCCCCGTGATGGGAGACTCCCAGAAGACCTCTGCCTTTTTACGGCACCTGCCCCTCAATTTATACATTTCTTTACACAGTCTGATACTTGACTCTCCAATCAGGAGATACATTTGAGATGGCACGTGATGTTTTGGAGGGCCTGATTCGCCCACGTCTGGGGTGGTTATTTTGGCACATCCTGGATTTGTTCATTCAGAGACCACTACATCAGGCGACATTGGTTACATTTTTACAAGTGTGCTTACGACATCTTCTGACAGCGACCGTCTAAGGTCACGCTGTCCTAGAACATTTTCTTGTTATGTAGAGTTTTACAAAGAAAGTCAATAATAGTGGTGCATTATTTACTCCTGCTACATCAGCCATTTATCCCATCAGGTGGTCAGACCGGTCCAATTTTATTGCAATAGGTCTGATCATATACATATATGAATGAGCTCTAAACATTCTAAACATTCGTTAAAACACTTCAAAACAGGTGCATTCTATATAAAATCTAATAGCTTCAGAGTCCCAGCCATTCATTGTCTCCACCCACGCCCTGCCTTTTCTCCCCCAGGTGAGTCATATTCCTGTTATCATTTCTCCAGCTGACTACTGGATCAATAGTCCTGTTCTTAACCCTTAGTCGGTGAGGTTATTCTGACCTGACATGAGTTTCCTAACGACATCTCTGCATACTGCCACGTGGCCGTTTTCTACCAGTTTGGCCTGTCTTCAAACTACCTGAGAGGGAGGCCTAGTAATCCAAATTTCTAACACATTCCCCCCTCATTTGGATTAAATAAATTTCCCTACCTACAGAAGTCTCCTAAGAATGTCATCTGGTTCTTTAGTTACGGCAAATACCCCTAAGGCACTAGCTGTTCCAAGCTCCAATATTACAGTTCTTTGGCACATTAACAACAGTCATTAATGGTGTGGTGAGGTAACTTTTTCACTGCCAGCAACACATAGCTTTGCCAGGCAGTATCAATAAGAATCGAAAATCTCGAGGAGTTACGAGGAGTGAGGTCAAGAGCAGTGTCATCCAGAGTTAGTCGAATTAGGAAGTTCATTGTTCATAGTCCATGCAGCCCACATCGTGTGGGACCTGCATCTGCGCACAGCTCCTTTCACAATGTTCGAAGGCGATCGATTGCCTTGGTCAAAGTTCCTTTTTGATGTCATCATTTGCGGCACACGGGTGCCACAGGGAAACATACTCCTCTAACAGTGTTTTGAGCCAGAACATATCAACATCGGTTCTGGAGCACTCCGGGGCACGAACCTCCCGGCTCCTGGTCATAGCATTTAAAGTTACCTCTGCATTTTTATGGGTGTCATCAGTTCATTAGTTCACATCAGTTCAAGCAAGCCCTCTGCAGCCATTTGTGCGGTTGAGTCCGTTTTTCGTTCGTAACAGTGGCCCATGGAATCAAGGCCCAAGAAGGAAGGTGGAAGGTCCAAGTTCAAGCTGGGCTCCAGATACGCACAAGTTCTTCGGTGGCGTACCTCAGAGGCCGCGCCGGCAAGGTTAACGAACTGTGATGACTGTTTGCGTCCAATGGGGAGGGTCCTTCATTTCTCATGGCTTTTGGACCCCTCCACGACTGTGGTGCCAAGAACTGGTCGCTCAGGAGCTGGACACATGGCAAGTAGTCCATTTTCTCCCAGCGGGCCTCAGCTGCTAGCCCTTCATGTACCCCCAGAATATCGATGTAGCCGGAAGCAGTCTTTAAGAGAGGAGAAGAGGTGAGATTAATACATCTGCTAGTTACTGCTACAAACGTGCTCCAATACTGTGATGTTTAATTTTCCTACTTTCACTGGTGTCTGTTTGGAAACCTTAATGCTCATTTTCGTCTATAGATCTCTTTTACAAATTATCTCTATTGTATGCCTTTATTAACATGACTGGGCATGTTGCCCCTAATCTATGTGACCTGTGTTGTCAAAACTGTATTTTACTAAGGGAATGACTGATCTACCTGATTCGGTGCTACCCCTCACCCCCCCAGATCCTATTTTCATGCACATTGCAGATTATCACGACTATCTGACAAGTTTACCCCACCTGATCACTTCTCTGAGTCTCACGTGGAGAGGGTCTAGAGAGAGATGAGTCCACTGGATGGCTCTCAATGTAAACGACAATTGGGTTGCTTTGTTTAGCACAATACATTTAGATCACACCTATAATACTACTGACTTGGTGGAGACTTGCTCTTCCCGTTCTCTTAACACAACACAAGCTCATGATTTTTTACATAAGTATCAATTTCTTACATAACTACAGTTCGCTTTTACACTGTAATGATCTAATGATCTGTACGATCCCAATGGAAAGAGGGAGAAAGAAAGAAAGAAAGATAGCAGGGTCATGTTACAAATGCATCTAGGGAGGTGCTTCATAGTAGTGGAACAGAACCTTCGCCTATTGACCGCATAATACATTTCGTAGGAGCGGGGAGTTACGTCATAGATGCTCAAGTACAGGCTGCCTCCTACTGGTTTTTCCTGAAACAGAATCTGCGACAGATTAAAAATGTCATACCACGTGCGACCAGCTGATAACCAAAACAAACTGTTTGGACAATTTTAGAGACATATGGTGCTAATTCGTCTCATTGCTTTTTGGCATTTATGTATATTTTCTGACTTGAATGCTAGCACGCTAAACAGTTACATAAGTACATGTGGATTCTCTGGACTGCGGCTGGGATAAACCAACCTTATGTCCACATTTAATAACATAAACCCTTTTTTCCTATAACACATAGGTGCAGCTGTATCGGTGCTACTGACATTTTCAACCAGACAATACAATACAATACTTAACACATGACAATTTATGACAGACACATATGAACAAACAACCAAAACAAATGTACACACTCTATAGCTCTTAACATTTTCTTTAAATATCATGATTTAAAACCCCCCAAAAAAAACCTAAAAAACGTTTTACAGGGGAAAATGCTGATGTCATTTATTCAAAACCCAGAACCCCTAACTTTTCCCTTCTTGCATTAATTGAAATGCATCCCCAAGAAAAAACAGTATAGTTTTTCAAAAAATCCAAGAACCAAAGTCAAAAATCTATAAAACCCCAAAACATCAGTTCCCATACGAGACTTCAGGTCACTGGACCTGTTAATAAACTTTGTCCTTGCTA
>JASBQP010907564.1:0-10744 GCA_030265095.1 Desmognathus fuscus
CAGCTAAATACCTAAACTAGGCTTTAATCTACTTCTCCCGCTTTGTGGGGGGGGAAAAAGCGGGAGAAGCCCCGGCAAGAGTCATTCTGCTCTTTAAAATTTGCAATTTTATGTGCTGTACACCACAAGGCTTGGTATAGAAAGGATTTAAACCTTTATTATTGAGGCTACAACTCAACACCTATTCGGCCACTTTACCTGTGATAATCACTCGATGACTATACTCAACAAATCATAAAGATATCGGCACCCTTTACTTAATATTTGGTGCCTGAGCCGGCATAGTTGGAACCGCCCTCAGCCTTTTAATTCGAGCAGAACTAAGCCAACCTGGAGCCCTCTTAGGAGATGACCAAATTTATAACGTAATTGTTACAGCCCATGCCTTCGTAATAATTTTTTTTATAGTAATACCAATTATAATTGGAGGTTTCGGAAATTGATTACTTCCACTGATAATTGGAGCACCAGACATAGCCTTCCCGCGAATAAATAATATAAGCTTCTGACTTTTACCCCCATCACTTCTTTTATTGCTGGCCTCTTCAGGGGTTGAAGCCGGAGCCGGAACGGGGTGAACAGTATATCCACCCCTAGCTGGAAATATGGCTCATGCAGGAGCTTCTGTAGATTTAACTATTTTTTCACTTCACTTAGCTGGAGTATCATCTATTTTAGGCGCCATTAATTTTATTACAACTTCTATTAATATAAAACCCCCCTCAATATCACAATATCAAACACCCTTATTTGTTTGATCAGTTTTAATTACCGCTATTTTGCTTTTATTATCTTTACCAGTTTTAGCAGCAGGTATTACAATACTTCTCACAGATCGAAACCTTAACACAACATTCTTTGACCCGGCCGGAGGCGGAGACCCAGTTTTATATCAACATCTATTCTGATTTTTTGGACATCCTGAAGTTTATATTCTTATTTTACCCGGGTTTGGTATAATCTCTCATATTGTCACATACTACTCAGCCAAAAAAGAACCATTTGGTTATATGGGTATAGTTTGAGCAATAATATCAATTGGCCTTCTGGGCTTCATTGTATGAGCCCATCACATATTTACAGTCGACCTCAATGTTGACACACGAGCATACTTTACTTCAGCTACAATAATTATTGCGATTCCAACTGGTGTAAAAGTATTTAGCTGACTAGCAACAATACACGGGGGGGCTATTAAATGAGATGCAGCTATATTATGGGCCCTTGGATTTATTTTTCTTTTCACAGTTGGAGGTTTAACTGGCATTGTCCTAGCTAATTCTTCACTAGATATTGTATTACATGATACCTATTATGTAGTAGCCCACTTCCATTATGTTTTGTCAATAGGCGCCGTATTCGCTATTATAGGAGGATTTGTACATTGATTCCCCTTATTTTCAGGATTTACACTACACCCCACATGATCAAAAATTCACTTTGGGGTCATATTTATTGGTGTAAACTTAACCTTTTTTCCTCAACATTTTTTAGGCCTGGCAGGAATACCACGACGATATTCAGACTACCCAGACGCATATACTCTTTGAAACACAACTTCTTCAATTGGATCTTTAATTTCTCTCTTAGCAGTTATTATAATAATATTTATTATTTGAGAAGCCTTCGCATCTAAACGAGAAGTAATAATTACAGAATTATCTTCAACAAATATTGAATGATTGTATGGATGCCCACCACCCTATCATACCTTTGAAGAACCATCCTATGTACAAACCATCTATAAAACAAGAGAGGAGGGAATCGAACCCCCTTATAATAATTTCAAGTTAATTACATAACCAATCTGTTACTCCCTTAAGATGTTAGTAAAATAATTACCAAGCCTTGTCATGACTTAATTACTAGTTTAATTCTTGTACATCTTATATGGCACATTCATCACAATTAGGTTTTCAAGACGCAGCCTCTCCTATTATAGAAGAACTATTATATTTTCACGATCACGCTTTAATGGCGGTATTTTTAATTAGCGCCCTAGTACTTTATATTATTACAGTTATAATGACAACAAAATTAACTAATACAAATTCTATAGACGCACAAGAAATTGAAATAGTTTGAACAATCATACCTGCAATCATTCTTATTGTTATTGCACTTCCATCTTTACGCATTCTTTATTTAATAGATGAAATTAGTGATCCCCATTTAACAGTTAAAGCCATCGGACACCAATGATATTGAAGTTATGAATTTACAAATTATGAAAATCTTATATTTGATTCATATATAGTACCAACACAAGATTTATTGGCAGGAGAGTTTCGTTTACTAGAAGTAGACAACCGAATAGTTGTACCAATAGAATCTCCAATTCGCATATTAATTTCAGCTGAAGATGTATTACACTCATGAGCACTCCCATCCATGGGAATTAAAACAGATGCTATCCCAGGACGACTCAATCAAACAACCTTTATTGCATCACGACCAGGAATATTTTATGGACAATGCTCTGAAATTTGTGGGGCAAATCACAGCTTTATACCAATTGTTGTAGAGACAACCCCATTAAATTATTTTCAAACCTGAACCTCCTATATATTAGAAACTTCATTAAGAAGCTTTCACGGATAAGCAACAGCCTTTTAAGCTGTAGTTCGGTGTTCCCAATCACCCTTAATGATATGCCACAGTTAAATCCAAATCCTTGATTTTTAATCTTTATAATATCCTGATCAATTTATTTAATTATTTTTATATATAAAATTAGTAATTTTAAAACCCTAAATGAACCAACAACACAAAATATTAATAACAAACCTCAACCTTTTAATTGATTATGAATTTAAGCCTTTTTAATCAATTTATAAGTCCAACACTATTAGGTATTCCATTAATTATATTATCTATAACTCTACCATGACTTTTATTTCCTAAACAAACAAATAAGTGACTAATTAATCGTTTTTCATCTTTACAGCTTTGATTTTTACATAATATTACAAAACAACTATTTAATCCAATTAACCTAAATGGGCATAAATGAGCACTTATTTTAATTTCTTTAATATTATTTATTATATCAATAAATTTACTAGGTTTATTACCATATACATTTACACCAACAACACAACTATCAATAAATTTAGGATTAGCAGTTCCCCTATGATTAGCTACCCTCCTTATTGGATTACGAAATCAACCTACTACAACATTAGGACATCTATTACCAGAAGGCACACCATCCTTATTAATTCCAGTTCTTGTTTTAATCGAAACAATTAGCCTATTTATTCGACCTTTAGCGCTTGGCGTGCGACTAACTGCTAATTTAACTGCAGGACATTTACTAATTCAATTAATTTCCACAGCAGTTTTTGTGCTTTTGCCACTAATACCAACAATTGCAATTCTTACAGGATTAATTTTATTTATACTCACCCTACTAGAGATCGCCGTAGCCATAATTCAAGCTTATGTTTTTGTTCTATTATTAAGTCTTTATTTACAAGAAAATGTTTAATGACACACCAAGCTCATGCTTTTCATATAGTTAACCCAAGCCCTTGACCTCTTACAGGAGCTATTGCAGCACTATTATTAACATCCGGCCTAGCAATATGATTTCACTTTGGATCCCTATCATTAATAAATTTAGGATTAATTGTTATAATTTTAACAATAATTCAATGATGACGAGACATTGTGCGAGAGAGCACATTTCAAGGACACCACACAATTCCAGTACAAAAAGGACTCCGTTATGGTATAATTTTATTTATTACTTCAGAAGTATTATTCTTTTTTGGATTTTTTTGAGCATTTTATAATTCTAGCCTAGCACCAACTCCAGAACTAGGAGAATGTTGACCTCCAATGGGAGTCATCCCATTAGACCCGTTTGAGGTTCCATTATTAAACACAGCAGTTCTATTAGCATCCGGTGTAACTGTAACATGAACACATCACAGTATTATAGCTAACAATCGTAAAGAAACCATTCAATCCTTATCTTTAACAATCTTGTTGGGGTTATATTTTACCGCACTTCAAGCAACCGAATATTATGAAGCCCCATTTGCAGTTGCAGATGGAGTCTATGGATCAACTTTCTTTGTGGCAACAGGATTTCACGGATTACATGTAATTATTGGCTCTTTATTTTTATTAACGTGTCTTGTACGTCAAATTAATTTTCACTTTACATCCAACCACCACTTTGGTTTTGAAGCCGCTGCCTGATATTGACATTTTGTAGATGTCGTATGATTATTTCTATATGTATCAATTTATTGATGAGGATCATGTCTTTTTAGTATAAAATATAAATGACTTCCAATTATTAGATCTTAGTTTAATCTAAGAAAAGACAATGATTATTATATTCATAATAGCTTTTACTACAATTATTTCAATTATTCTAATTATTATTGGGTTCTGGTTACCAATTAATAAACCGGATGCAGAAAAATTATCCCCATATGAATGCGGATTTGACCCTCTTGGATCTGCGCGCCTTCCATTTTCAATTCGATTTTTTCTAATTGCAATTCTATTTATCTTATTTGATTTAGAGATCGCCCTACTGCTACCTACCCCATGAGCAACTCAAATATTACCAGTAAATATATTAATATGATCTATTATTATTCTCATTTTACTAACCTTGGGCCTTGTCTATGAGTGAATACAGGGAGGTCTGGAATGAGCAGAATAAGTATTTAGTCTAAAAGATAATTGATTTCGACTCAATAGATTCTGGTATACTCAGAAATACTTTATGTCCCCAACCTTATTTACATTATATTCAACATTTTTAATTGGCATCTCAGGATTGATTATTCAACGCACCCACCTACTTTCAGCCCTATTATGCTTAGAGGGAATAATACTAGCACTATTTTTAATAATATCTATCTGAACAAAACAATTAGAAAGCATAATATACCTTTCACTTCCAATATTTATATTAACTTTATCCGCCTGTGAAGCAAGTACTGGATTATCTTTAATAGTAGCAACTACCCGAACACACGGCACAGATCACCTAAAAAACCTTAATTTGCTTCAATGTTAAAAATTATTATACCAACAATAATAATAATTCCAATAATTTGATTATCATCTAAAAAATGACTATGATTTAATACCACTACTAATAGTTTATTTATTGCCATTATTAGCCTTACACTTTTAATAATACCATTTGAAATAATAATTATATTAAATAAATATATAGGACTAGATCAGATTTCCTCACCCTTACTAGTCTTAACCTGCTGGCTTCTTCCATTAATAATTTTAGCTAGCCAAAATCACCTAAAAAATAACCCAAATTATCGTCAACAAATATATATTTCAATATTTATAGTTTTACAAGTAGCATTAATTTTAGCATTTTCTTCAACAGAATTAACTTTATTTTATATCTCATTTGAGATAACCCTGATTCCAACATTGATTATTATTACCCGATGGGGAAATCAAACGGAACGCTTAAATGCAGGAACATATTTTTTATTTTATACTTTAGCTGGGTCACTACCACTATTAATTGCCCTTCTCTTACTGTATAATTCAATAAATTCTCTCCAGATAGAATTTTTATGTAATTTAGCTCAAATATCAATAATATCAACCACAAATAAAATTCTATGACTAGCATGTTTAACAGCATTTATAGTTAAAATACCATTATATGGAGCTCACCTATGATTACCAAAAGCCCATGTAGAAGCCCCAGTGGCAGGGTCAATAATTTTAGCTGCAGTATTATTAAAATTAGGCGGATATGGAATTATTCGAATTACACTAATATTTACCCCGCTAACAGAGCTTTCATATCCATTTATTATTCTAGCTTTATGGGGCATCTTAATGACCGGTTTAATTTGTATGCGACAAACTGACCTTAAATCTTTAATTGCATACTCTTCAGTAAGTCATATAGGACTTGTAGTAGCAGCCGCGCTCATTCAAACTCCGTGAAGCTTTATAGGAGCCACTATTTTAATAATTTCACATGGTTTAATTTCGTCTGCCTTATTCTGTTTAGCAAACACAAATTATGAACGAACTCACAGCCGAACAATACTACTTGCTCGAGGGTTACAAATAACACTTCCCCTAATAACCACATGATGACTATTATCAAATTTATTTAATATAGCTCTTCCACCAACTCCTAATTTATGAGGAGAATTAACAATTATAACATCATTATTTAACTGGTCCCCCTGAACTATTTTAATTACAGGATTAGGAACACTTATTACAGCCGCTTATACACTATATATATTTATTATAACTCAACGAGGACATTTACCAAAACACTTAAAATATATGCCTGCTACTTATACCCGAGAACATTGCTTAATAACTATACACTTATTACCTATATTTTTATTAATACTTAAACCAGAATTAATTTCAGGAAGTTTATGTATATATAATTTAATTAAAATACTAGATTGTGATTCTAGAAATGAAAGTGAAATACTTTCTATAAACCGAGAAGAGTAAAGAAACACAGAAACTGCTAATTATCTGACACGTGGTTAAATCCCACGATCTACTCAACTTTTAAAGGATAATAGTAATCCACTGGTTTTAGATATCAAAATTCTTGGCGCAAATCCAAGTAAAAGTTATGGATTTTATATTAATTTTTAATTCCTCTGTTATCTTATCATTATTTATCCTTTTTATACCATTAATTATTAAGCCCTTAATTAATTGACATATTATTGTTAAAACATCCGTTAAAATATCCTTTATAATTAGTATACTGCCTTTAATAATATTTATAAATAAAGGAATAGAATCAACAATAACTAGTTTTAATTTTATATTAATTAATAACTTAAATATTTCCTCAAACATTAAACTCGATCAGTACTCAATTGTATTTTTACCTACAGCCTTATTCGTTACCTGAGCAATCCTAGAATTCGCCATCTGATATATACACTCAGATCCAATAATTAATAAATTTTTCAAATATTTATTATTGTTTTTAATAGCAATAATAATCTTAGTAACAGCCAATAATTTTTTTCAGTTATTTATTGGGTGAGAGGGAGTCGGAATTATATCATTTCTTTTAATTGGATGATGATATTCACGAGCAGACGCTAATACTGCTGCAATACAAGCAGTCATATATAACCGAATTGGGGATATTGGACTAATCATTACCATAGTATGATTAGCAACTAATATTAATTCATGAGAAATCCAACAAACATTTATAATATCAGAAACTAAATCTTTAATTCCAACATTAGGTCTAATCCTAGCAGCAACTGGAAAATCTGCTCAATTTGGACTTCATCCATGACTACCAGCAGCTATAGAAGGCCCCACCCCTGTCTCAGCCTTATTACATTCAAGCACAATAGTTGTAGCAGGAATTTTTTTATTAATTCGATTTCAGCCGATACTAGAACAAAAACCTCTCTCTCTAACAATTTGTTTATGCTTAGGAGCCCTAACTACTATATTCACAGCCACATGCGCATTAACTCAAAATGATATTAAAAAAATTGTAGCATTTTCAACATCAAGTCAACTAGGGTTAATAATAGTTACAATTGGACTTAATCAACCACAACTAGCATTTTTTCATGTTTGCACTCACGCCTTCTTTAAAGCAATATTATTTTTATGCTCCGGCTCTATTATTCATAATCTCAATAATGAACAAGACATTCGAAAAATAGGGGGCTTACAGAAAGCGCTCCCAGTAACAACAACTTGCTTAACCATTGGTAGCCTAGCATTAACTGGCACTCCATTTTTATCCGGATTTTTTTCTAAAGACGCAATTATTGAAGCAATAAATAACTCAAATATTAACTGTTGGGCCCTAATTATTACACTAGTTGCAACCTCTTTCACCGCTATTTACAGCTTTCGAATCATTTTTTATTCATCGATTGATACCCCACGACTTAATTCAATAAGTTATATTAATGAAAATAATAAAATACTCTTAAACCCAATTAAACGCCTAGCCTGAGGAAGCATTATAGCAGGATTAATTATTATTGTCAATTTACCACCAATAAAACCTCAAATCATAACAATATCATTAATACTAAAAACACTGGCTTTAATTATTACCTTAATAGGACTAATTTTAGCAATAGATTTATTAAATATAACATCAAATTCAACAGAAAAAACTAAACCCTACACATTTTCAAACATACTAGCATTCTTCCCACACACTATCCACCGCCTTTCACCAACACTAAAAATATTAATTGGACAAAACTTAGCTACAACAATTACAGACTCAACATGATATGAAAAATCTGGGCCCAAGGGCATCTTTAACCAACAACTGCCACATGTCAAAACCACTACAATATCTCAAACAGGATTAATTAAAACCTATATATTAGTCTTTTTTATCTCAGCTTCTTTTATTTTAATTATCTTATCCTAACTGCCCGTAAAGAACCACGTGATATTCCACGAGTAATTTCTAAGACCACAAATAAAGTTAAAAGAAGAGCCCATCCAGAAATTATTAAAAAAACTACCCCTAAATTATATATTAAGCCTACCCCACTACAATCATATATTATTATATTAAATCCAACCTCCAACCCTGAAAATAAATTTTCATAATCATGAATATCGCACATAATTAAATAATAAACAACTACTCCTGATAAATAAAAAAAACTATATATAAAAATAGATCAATTTCCTCAAGCCTCTGGATAAAGCTCAGCCGCTAATGAAGCAGAATAAGCAAATACTACTAATATTCCCCCCAAATAAATTAATAATAATACAAGAGATAAAAATGAAATGCCTAAATCAACCAAAACCCAACACCCACAAACTGCACTTAACACTAAACCTAAAGCCGCATAGTATGGAGAGGGATTTGAAGCCACAGCAATAAACCCAATAATTAATCCAATTAAACCTAAAAAACTTATATAAATCATAATTCTTATTCGGGTTTAACCAAAACCTGTGATCTGAAAAATCAACGTTGTATTCAACTATAAAAACTAATGGCCCATACTATACGAAAAACACACCCACTCTTAAAAATTATTAACAACTCTTTCATTGACCTTCCCGCCCCATCAAATTTATCATATTTATGAAATTTTGGGTCTCTATTAGGAATTTGTCTGATTTCACAAATTATTACAGGATTATTCTTAGCCATACATTATACAGCAGACACCATTTCAGCATTCTCATCAGTTGTACATATTTGCCGTGATGTAGACTTTGGGTGAATAATACGAAATATTCATGCAAATGGAGCATCCTTTTTCTTTATCTGTATCTATATACATATTGGACGAGGAATTTATCATGGATCATATATATTTAAAGAAACATGAAATATTGGGGTAATCCTATTATTTCTTGTTATAGCAACTGCATTTGTGGGATATGTACTACCTTGAGGTCAAATATCATTTTGAGGAGCCACCGTAATTACAAATCTTCTCTCAGCAATTCCCTATTTAGGAGACACATTAGTTCAATGAATTTGGGGTGGTTTCTCAGTAGATAAAGCCACCCTTACTCGATTTTTCGCCTTTCATTTTATTTTACCATTTATTATTATTGGGGCAACTATTGTTCATCTCCTGTTTCTTCATGAAACAGGATCAAATAATCCAATAGGATTTAATTCAAACGGAGACAAAATACCGTTTCACCCATATTTTTTATATAAAGACATATTAGGATTTTTAATTATACTTATATTATTAATATTACTGTCATTATTATCTCCTAATATATTAGGAGACCCAGAAAATTTCACCCCCGCTAATCCATTAGTCACCCCTCCCCACATTCAACCAGAATGATATTTTCTTTTTGCTTACGCAATTCTTCGCTCAATTCCAAATAAATTAGGAGGAGTAATTGCATTATTATTTTCTATCCTTATTCTAATATTTATTCCAATTCTACACACTTCAAAACACCAAAGCTTGGTATTTCGACCTATCACACAAATTATGTTTTGATTATTAATTGCAAACACATTAATTTTAACCTGAATTGGAGGACAGCCAGTAGAACCTCCATTTATTGAAATTGGTCAAATAGCATCAGTCTTATATTTCATATTATTTATATTTTTTATCCCAACTAGCGGAGTTATAGAAAATAAATTAATAAAATGATGTTCATGTAGTTTAGAAAAACATTGGTTTTGTAAACCAAAGAACGGAGGATCACACCTCCCGTGAACCAATTTTTAATATCAACCCCTTCTTATAACAATTAAATTAAATAATAAATTAAAACTTAATTTATTATTTAATTTCCAGCCTCTTCTTTTATAATTAAACTCAACAATAACAGTTGAATTTAATTTCCAGCCTCTTCTTTTATAATTAAACTAATAGTAGTATCTTTAATTTCAACCTCTTCTTATAGCAATCAAATTAAATGAAATTAAATAATAAATTAAAATTTAATTTATTATTTAATTTCCAGCTTCTTCTTTTATAATTAAACTCAACAATAATAGTTGGATTTTAATTTCCAGCCTCTTCTTTTATAATTAAACTAATAGTAGTATCTTTAATTTCCAACCTCTTCTTATAGCAATCAAATTAAATGAAATTAAATAATAAATTAAAACTTAATTTATTATTTAATTTCCAGCTTCTTCTTTTATAATTAAACTCAACAATAATAGTTGAATTTTAATTTCCAGCCTCTTCTTTTATAATTAAACTAATAGTAGTATCTTTAATTTCCAACCTCTTCTTATAGCAAT
>JASBQP010907565.1:0-10596 GCA_030265095.1 Desmognathus fuscus
AGGGTACATCCATGGGATCGAACCTAGCATCCAGCTATGCGAACATTTTTATGCACGCATTTGAGCAACGATATATCTTAATTCAACCTTGGCTTGACAATATTATCTGTTTTCATAGATATATTGATGACATTTTTCTCATCTGGCGGAACAACCAACTGTCTCTGGATCAGTTTTTCCAACATTTAAATCAGGTTCATCCAACTATAAAATTTACAACCAACATTGGAACTCCAATGGTACATTTCCTGGACACAACGGTATTTCCAATTGAAAACAGATTAAAGTTTGACACCTTTGAGAAACCAACAGACAAGAATAGTTTTTTGCACGCCCACAGTCACCATCCTAGGAATTTACTACAGAACCTCCCTAAAAGCCAATTTTTACGTCTGCGGAGGATCATTTCAGAGACTGACACATTCTTGACACGTTCAAGTACATACAGTCAGAAACTACAACAAAGAGGCTACTCTCGCGAACTATTAGACCAACAAATACAAGCATGCACAAATGTTACCAGAGAGGCATTACTTGTGCCCAAAATCAAAGAAAGAGAAGAACGCATGGTGTTTGTTCATCAGTTTAGCACCAATTCACATCAGATCGAAAAAATCATACGGCAAAACTGGTCGTTGCTGCACATCGATCCGGCTCTTGAGAAACTATTTCCTCAGCCACCAATGTTTTCATACCTACGTGCCAAAAATATCAAAGACACCCTTGTTAGGGCTGACATGAATCAAGGGAAACAATCACAGACTGTTTTCGTGACACAGAAGAAGGGGACATTCCCCTGTTTGAATTGCAACAGTTGCAATAGTATCATAAGAGGACCAACTACATCTCATCCGCACACAGGACAGAAATTCCAAATTAATGGATATTTTACTTGCCTCTCAACTTTTGTTGTGTACCTTCTCAAGTGCCCTTGTGGCTTTGTTTACATCGGTCAGACTACTAGGGCAATTAGAGACAGAATTAATGAGCACAAAAGTGCAATCAGAACGAACAACACAAAATCACCGGTTGCTCGCCACTTCAACGAGTTAAGGCATAATGCCAACCAACTACGCTTTCAAATTCTGGACTCTGTCATCAAATCAAGTAGAGGAGGCAATAGAGAGAAACTGCTACTTCAAAAAGAATGCATTTGGATGGACAGAATGGATTCCATTTTCCCTAGAGGAATGAATGAGCAACTTGTCCTATCAGTCTTCTTATAAACAACTTCTTACGGGTATAGGATAAAATGTTTAAATTACCCATTTTGTCTGTGTACTTTGTTTAAAGAAAACTTATTACATACTAATAGACTCATAGAACAACATCTATCTTTGTGTTCCATTCCAGCTTAAAATACGCACTGTCTCTTTCTATTAATAACTATAAACTAACGAGACGATTTCGCTAGCACACATCCTAGTTGCAGGAATTAATTACATCAATCCTCCCCTTTTTTCTCACCCTTAACAACTACCTATACCACGGTGATGCATTTTATAACTAGTAGCAACTTCACGTTTTGCACTATTTCCCTCTTTTGGTCCCAACTACATCTACCATAATGCAACACAATGATGGCACTCGTGCTCCATTACATTAATAGATAGATGTACTATTCATTTATTTGGATTTAAACTACATTTACCATAATGCAACACAATGTTAATAATTGCGTTTCATTATATCAACGGATAAATGTAATATTTACCAATGCTCGTTGCTACTTATACTTTGGATAGCAGCGTCTTTACGATCTTTTTCTAGTGATTCGCGCCTCATTACATTAATAGGCACATGCACCACCCACTAAATTGCTGTTGCTATTTATATCACGCACTTTACGTGATTGGGTTTCCTGCCGACCGGAAGCCTCCTGTCCATATCCGCACGTCGAGCACACCAACGTTACAACGGTGAGTTCTACCAGCTGTCCCCACTGAGACGGCATTACCTTTTTCCTAGCACGATACTTTCTAGATTTACATAAGCCTCCTTCTGTGTTTCCCTAACCTAGTATACATCATACGAAGCGACCACTCAAGATTTATCTTGAATGAGATGGGCTGAACAGCTGCACGCCACCTAGCACGAACGCGCCGCTTTTCATCAATACAGATTCACTGTACGCGTTTAAAAACACCCACTTAGAGGTGAGTGCTCTTTTAGGTCGTTGACCCCGTCGCCAGGGCGAAATTGAACTAACTCTAGCTTCAATTGAATTGTTTTCAGCCTTTAGACGTCAAGTGATGGGTTCAACAACAACCCGTATTTCTTTTTTCTCCTCTTTTCCAATTAGCGATATATCGTGGAGGTACTAACAACATAATCTCCTGAATCTGCGTTGATAAACGCCCTTCAACCACTAACTTTTTGTAAACCACTCTGAAAGGAAATAGGTGACTCCTTGAAGAATTGTCATTTATGTGTTAAACCATAACTTGCAGGTATATTTTATGATATTCTATCTGATATACTTTTGACAAAAACATGGTGTTAATTAGTGTTTGACTTTTCGAAAGTTGTTCTTAATTTTATCCTACGATTAGAAATCCATTTTGCTAATGCTTCCGTGCCTTCCAGCCGGGCACAGCGTCCTTGGACAGATACATGCAATTCAAGCATGTGTCTTCTCCTTTGACGCCTGCCCGGCTGGAGACAACGGACATATGACATGCACTACTGGTGTTCTATTGAGACATGCATTTTTTCCTTTTCTTGCAAGATGCCTTGCTGTTGTTATTCTTGAATTACAGTGTCTGACTCTATAACAATTTCTTTTGCGAACCCCGGTCGGACACAGCGCTTTGGGATGGACCCGTGCAAGACGCACGTGCCCTTTCCCCTTGCGCTCATCCGGCCGGTGTCCGCGCATGCAATCGTGTTACTCTTTTTAAATTTTAAAGGCGACAGAATCATGTTAAAATGGCTTCTCCGTGTTTGCTTTAAAACAAATTCTCTTTTGTTCTTCCTCTTCAATATATAAACAAATGTATTTATATTTCAGACAATATGTAAATCTTCTAAATAAGACGCATTTTTCTCTTTTCTCTTTTCTACACACAGCTCAACTTGATTATATTATATGGCGTTAGATCTTTGAGAATGGGACTGGTTCCCGAAACGCGTCAGACAAACGAAGATTATGAGAATAACTATTAATTTTCGGCACGCCTTATAATTGAATAATATAGAGAGTACTTCAATGTTAGTTTTATTCTACTGATATTTAGTTTGTTAAATAGGTGATAGGTAAAGAATATAAAAAGAATCTTTTCTCTACAAATACATTTGTGTAATAAAAACTTGAATTTCATACAATATTTTTTGTTTCATATTTCCTATTTTTGATTACTTCCCTTTACGGTCTTTGACCATCACGTGTGCAGGGGATCGAACCACAAGTTGGGTTCGCCTTCACTTTTTATGTAAATATTTTTTCTCGTTTAACCACACGAGATAATCCCCAGCACCGATACATGATAATGTAAATTATTTACACTTCTTTAAAAAGTATGGTTTGTGCGGGTACACTTGTCCGTTTCTATATAGTGTCTGTTGTGGTTACCAGCACGTACCCAGCACCCCTTAAAATTAACCCTTACTCTGATATAATGTCTACTGAAGAGGATAATGAGATTCCAGACAGACTAGATTTCACTTTAACATTTTCAGAAGACGAAGCACTAGCGACCACAGCAGCGTTCGCTAAAAAAGCCGACTTTTTAAAGGGTCCAACACGACAGGCTTCTATTAGACAACTAGAATTCTTATCTAGAAAGGTTGAGAATTTGAATCTGCATGCGATTACTCTATCAGAATACCACAAGGTCCGCAGAATCCCCAGGGGTTTACGCTTTCTACAACTACCGACTTTATGTCGGAACAGAAAGGGATTTTTAACCAAATGGAGAGCAATCCTAAATAAATGTTCCCTTGACCTTATTATTCTCACGGTTCAGGAATTGACTATATATATAAAAGAAGTTGAACTGGAAGTTCAATTAATGTCTCAGCAATTATCCAATGAGATGGCAGCGGAACAATGGGATGAAGTGGTTAATGACCTTAACAAAACAATTTTGGAGTATGCTGACGATTTACGTCAAAGGAAATTGCGTAAATTCAGGAGAGACGCCTACGACTACTCTAACAACCAAGTTTACACTTGGCCTGAATACGTCAGACAACCGAGGGATAATGCGAACATTGGTAAACCAAATCCTACTCAAAGACCCTCTAGAGGGGATGGAAACACTGGCAAGAAAGGCACCACTACAGAAATGCAGTCTATATCTAGCATATCTACCTCTGAAAGTGAACCAGAGAGCCTTATTAGTGAAATAGGACAAAAAGAAACCGCACTACGAGCTAGTCACCAACTAACTATTGAGGATGCACCCCCGATAGAAGACATCGATTCATATACTGATGAGGAATTACATGCAATGTTTAATTCACAAATAAGTCAACAAAGATCTGCTAGTTCCTCCTCATCTCAAAAATCGAATTTAGTGACAAAGAAAACTGGAGCAATCCCCAAAAAAGGTACCCAAAGTATGGTCTCTTTTTTAGTACCAAGCCCCTCCGCTTCCCAACTAGGAGGGGCAACAAAAAACCTAAAGGAGATACTCATACCCTCATCAATGAGTCTGCGTACTCGCAAAATGTAAATCTTGTTACTAACCTATCTACGAGGACGTTATCTAATGTTGAGCAGAAGATTCTCAACAGAGGCCTATCCTTTGTACCAACTTACACAGGCAACAAATTTAACACGAAAGTTGCACTTTTCAAATTTTTTCGGAAAATGTCCTTGAAAGTCTTCTTTTCTCAGCAACCGCAATTTGAAAGCCGTGAGCACCGTTTTCGTCAGATTAAACCCAAAAGTCTATTCCACCCGGACACCAATTCACCAGTATTAAAAGCCTTTTTTAAGAAAGTTTCAATGCGTTTCAACGCTGTAAAATTTCGCAAAACACGCTTTATGAATATCACTAGACATGAACGACAAGCTCTACAAACGCTATCGCAAGACACCCAAATCATAGTCAAACCAGCTGATAAGGGGGGGGCGGTTGTTCTTCTCAACCGCTCCGATTACATTCAAGAGGCCAATAAACAACTGAATGATACACTTACATACCTAAAACTTGACGCAGATCCGACTCCATCTATCACTAAACAACTCTTTGATATTCTCCAACAAGCAGAAAACAACGATGTGATTGATACTCAATCTAGGAAAGCCCTCACTTCAGAGCATCCTATACGACCATTTCTATATTTACTCCCTAAAATCCACAAGACACACATTAATCCACCAGGGAGACCCATCGTCTCGGGAATGGAGTCTATCTTTCAACCCATTGCCAAATATGTTGAGGGTTTTCTTCAACCTCTACTGTTTCAAATACCAACATATCTCAAAGACACCACAGACTTCATTAACAAATTATCCAAACATACCGCTCTACCCACTGATATCACTCTGGTTACAATTGATGTTAAAAGCTTATACACTGAGATACCGCATGAAGAAGGAATACAAGCATCAGCTCAATTCTTACAAGAGCAACAACCACCTAGATGTCCAATACCATTTGTGTTGCAGCTTCTACGATTTATCCTATATAACAGCTATTTCTGTTTTAACAACCAATGGTACAGACAAATAAAGGGTACATCCATGGGATCGAACCTAGCATCCAGCTATGCGAACATTTTTATGCACGCATTTGAGCAACGATATATCCTAATTCAACCTTGGCTTGACAATATTATCTGTTTTCACAGATATATTGATGACATTTTTCTCATCTGGCGGAACAACCAACTGTCTTTAGATCAGTTTTTCCAACATTTAAATCAGGTTCATCCTACTATAAAATTCACAACTAACATTGGAACCCCAATGGTACATTTCCTGGACACAACGGTATTTCCAACTGAAAATAGATTAAAGTTTGACACCTTTGAGAAACCAACAGACAAGAATAGTTTTTTACACGCCCACAGTCATCATCCTAGGAATTTACTACATAATCTCCCTAAAAGTCAATTTTTACGTCTGCGGAGAATCATTTCAGAGACTGACACATTCTTGACACGTTCAAGTACATACAGTCAGAAATTACAACAAAGAGGCTACTCTCGTGAACTATTAGACCAACAAATACAAGCATGCACAAATGTTACCAGAGAGGCATTACTTGTGCCCAAAATTAAAGAAAGAGAAGAACGCATGGTGTTTGTTCATCAGTTTAGCACCAATTCACATCAGATTGAAAAAATTATACGGCAAAACTGGTCGTTGCTGCACATTGATCCGGCCCTCGAGAAACTATTTCCTCAGCCACCAATGTTCTCATACCTACGTGCTAAAAATATCAAAGACACCCTTGTTAGGGCTGACATAAACCAAGGGAAACAATCACAGACTGTTTTCATGACACAGAAAAAGGGAACATTCCCTTGTTTGAATTGTAACAGCTGCAATAGTATCATAAGAGGACCAACTACGTCTCATCCGCATACAGGACAGAAATTCCAAATTAATGGATATTTTACTTGTCTTTCCACTTTTGTTGTGTACCTTCTCAAGTGCCCGTGTGGCTTTGTTTACATCGGTCAGACCACTAGGGCAATTAGGGACAGAATTAATGAGCACAAAAGTGCAATCAGAACGAACAACACGAAATCACCGGTTGCTCGCCATTTTAACGAGTTAAGGCATAATGCCAACCAACTGCGTTTTCAAATTCTTGATTCCGTTATCAAATCGAATAGAGGAGGCAATAGAGAGAAATTGCTACTCCAAAAGGAATGCATTTGGATGGACAGAATGGATTCTATTTTTCCTAGAGGAATGAATGAGCAACTCGTTCTAACAGCTTTTCTATAAATACCTTCTTACTATATGACAAAATCTTTAAATTACACATTTTGCTTATGCACTTTATTTGAAGTAAATTTACCATATAGTAAAAGACGCTGGGGACAACACTTACATTCAGGTGTCCTATTCTAATTTAAAATACGCACTGTCTCCCTCCATTAACAACTATAAAATAATGAGACATTTTTGCTAGCATACATCTTAGTTACAGGAATTAATCACATCAATTCTCCTCCTTTTGTTCACTTTACAATTATTTATACCATGGCGATATATTTTATATTCAACAGCAATCTCACGTTTTGCACTATCTTCCTTTCTAGGTCTTAACTACACTTACCATCATGTAACTTAATGATGGCATCCACGCTCCATTATATCAACAGATTGATATTATATTTATTCATCTTGGCTTAAACCACATCTACCATAATGCAACACAATGTTGGCAATTAAGCTCTATTACATTAATAGATAGATGTAATATTCATCAAATGCCTGTAGCTATTCATTTATTCTTCTCTTTTTAAAGAGCAACGCTGTCACGATCTTTCTCTAGTAACCCGCGTGTCGTCACATCAATAGGCACATGGACCACCCACTTAATTGCTTTTGCTATTTATATCACGCATTTTACGTGATTGGGTTTCCTGTCGACCGGAAGCCTTCTAACTGCATCCGTGCGTCGAGCAAATCAACATTGCAACGGTGAGTCCCACTAATTGTCTCTATTGAGACGGCTTCACATTCTCTTTTCCAATACGATATTCTCTAGACTCACACAAGCCTCCTTCTGTGTCTCCCCAACCCAGTATACATCATACGAAGCAATCACTCAAGATTAATCTGGTATGGGATGGGCTGAACAGCTGCACGCCACCTAGTACGAACGCGCCGCTTTTCATCAACATAGATTTAAGGCACGCTAGAGGTGAGTGCTCTTTTAGGTCTTTTGACCCCGTCGCCGGGGCGAAATCGAACTAACTCTAGCTTGAACTAAATTATTTTTAAAGTATTGAGACGGCTTTACATTTCCTTTCCAGACACGATACTCTATAGCTTCACACAAGCCTTTGCCTGTGTTTCCTCAACCTAATACGTATCATACGAAGCGATCACTCAAGACTAATCTTGAATGGGATGGGCTGAACAGCTGCACGTTATCCAGTACGAACGCGCCGCTTCTCATCAATACAGATTGAATTCACGCATTTAAAAATACACATTTAGAGGTGAGTGTTTGTTCATGCCGTCGACCCCGTCGCCGGGGCACAATTCAGCTAACTCTAGCTTTAAACAAATCATTCTTAAACTTTAAAGGCCAATGAATGGGTTCAACAACAACCCGTACTTCTTTTCCTTTCTTTTTTCTAATTAGCAATATAACATGGAGGCACGAACAATATAATTTCCTGAATCTGCGTTTAAACAACGTCCCTCAATTATTAATTTTCTGTAAACAACTTCTAAAGGAAATAGATGACTTCTTGAAGAATTGCCATCCATGTGCTAAACCATAACCTGCAGGTATATTTTATGATATTTTATCTGATATACTGCTGACTGAAATATGGTGTTAATTAGTGCATTATCTTTTGCGAGTTCTTCTTAATTGCACCCTATGCTTAGAAAATGTTTTTGTTAATGTTCCTGTGCTTTTCAGCCGGGCACAGCGTCCTCAGACTAAAACATGCATCCCAGCATGTTTTTTCTTTTGACGCCTGCCCGACTGGAGACAACAGACAGATAACATTGATGACTGGTACCTCATTGAGATATGCATTTTCTCCCTTTCTTGCAAAGAAACACTGTGCTGTTGTTACTCTTGAATCACAGTGTTTGACCTTACAACAACTTCTTTTGCGAACCCCGGTCGGACACAGCGCTTTGGGATGGACCCGTGCAAGGCGCACGTGCCCTTTCCCCTTGCGCTCATCCGGCCGGCGTCCGCGCATATAATCGTGTTACCCCTTTTTTAACTTTAAAAGCGACAAAATTATGTCAAAATGGCTTCTCCTTGTTTGTTTTACAACAAATTCTCTTTTTTCTCTTTAATATATAAATAAATGTATTGACATTTTGTATAGCATGTAAATTTCTAAATAAGACGTATTTTTTCTTTTTGTTTTTTGTTTACACACAGCTCAACTTGATTTTATTATATGGCGTTAGATCTTTGAGAATGGGACTGGCTCCCGAAACGCGTCAGACAAACGAAGATTATGAGAATAACCAGTAATTTTCGGCACGCCTTATAATTGAATAATATAGAGAGTATTTCAATGTTAGCTTTATTTCACTGATATTAAGTCTGTTAAATAGGTGATAGGTAAAGGTTATAAAAAGAATCCTTTCTTTACAAATAAATTTGTGTAATAAAAACTTGAAATTCATACAATACTTTTTGTTTCATATTTCCTATTTTTGATCACTTCTCTTTACGGTCTTTGACCATCACGTGTGCAGGGGATCGAACCACAAGTTGGGTTCGCCTTCATTTTTTATGTAAATATTTTTTCTCGTTTAACCACACGAGATAATCCCCAGCACCGATACATGACAATGTAAAACATTTACACTTCCTTAAATAAGCATGGTGTGTGCGGGTACACTCGTCCGTTTCCACACAGAATCCTAAAGCAGGGAACCCCAAAGAGCTGTAAACGAGCTCATCTCATGAATTACCGCCATGCGTGCTCTAACTGTTGCTATTACGGACTGTAAAATATGAAGTAAGGACCGGGGGCTATAGAAACCTTTTCAAGCTTAAGTAACACGTCCTCCCACGGACCGCTGAGTCCGCTGCCATGAGCACGTCTGAATGTATTCACAACATAAGCCCTCTTTCGGAGACGTTCCTACAAGTTAAGAGGACCGCATCGCCCACAGTGGCTATAAAAATGCCAACGGTCTCAGCATAACTACTTTTTAATACAAGAAAAAACATGTTATTGGTATTTAAGAGCGCAAAACAGATACATACATAAGGATCTTGTTATGTGAAGGATGGCCTTGATCGGATTCTTAGTGTTATTGAAACTACCATTGAGAAAGTGTCAAAACTCTTTTTGTACTCGTATTCGCACTCTCAACCTGTGCAGAACTTTCTCTGTGTTTGTTAAAGTATAGCTCTCATTTAGCCAAGTTTCAAATCTCAAAGGCAATGGGTCCCTCCAATGTCTCATGCCCAGTCCATGCTCACATAGGTGTCCAGCCGCTGTTTCAAGATTGGTAGATGCTTGCCATTCAACCAGAGATCTTTCAACATCACTTTTTTTTTGGAACTTTGTGAGTTACATCCAGCTCTCCGCGGCATAAAACAAAAAGATCTCACAAACCTTTCATTTATTCCCATTCGAGGAGATAAGGCAATCACAAAGATCATTTTAAAAAAAATTTTAATAAAGGAATTAATCTGGAACCAACAAGAGTTCTTTTTAAGCAAAGGAATAGAACTCTGCAGCCCAAGCTATGGGCAATTCTATATCCTCCCATACTTCTACTCCTTCAAAATCAACTAGAAGAAAGTTCCAGGAATTCGTACATGATTTTGTGGAAGAAACTCCTGCTAAGAAGCGCCGTACCCAGATGAGAGTTACACGATCACTTTCACCGATCAATCTATCACGTGATGGAAGCTGGTTATTCTCAGATTCCAGTATCATGAGAGAACTTCCGCAAGCTGAATCCTATCT
>JASBQP010918635.1:0-10584 GCA_030265095.1 Desmognathus fuscus
GAGTGAGTGCCATAGCAATTCGGGTCTGACTGCTGCCATTGGTGGTGTCAGAACTGATTTGCATATTGGCCTCACTCCGGAAGTAATGGCACATGCAGGCCAAAAAATGATGGATGAAAAGGGGCCCAGAGGTGTTCCCAGTGGCTAAGATTAATTCAAGCTTTCATCCATCAATGTTTTGTATTTCGGTTTATTTCAAGGACATACACAAACTTTACGCCAACGAAATACGTAAATGACACGAAACTCCTTTGTGAATGAGGCCCTTAAAGTGGAAGAACTAAATCCAAGAGCTTTAAAATAGGTCTTCCGTGCCTCTTCTGCATATAAAAAAGGTGAGCTTTCAACCAATGGGAGCGTTATTGGTGATTCACTGAGTAGTACCAACTGAAGAAGAACTTACAATGGTAAGACAGTTAGAGAATGATAAAGGAGCAGTACTCTATGGCAATAGATATTACATTTTCAATATAAATAAAAAAGATTAAAAAAACATTTCTGTTTTTCATCCTGGTGCGTACCCTATTTTAAAACAATTTGTTAATATATAAAGGTACACTACATTTATACTGGTAATCAAACTATGACCCTCATACACAATAAGGGCCACCCTTGCCATCTATCCAGACATAGGACAGCAGCTATAACAGGGAGCAGATTTCAGGTTCCACCAGAAAACTTTTTACTGGCACCTGAACTTTTTTTCCAGGGGCAATTCCTCAGAGCATCTGAAACACAATGAATGAGTTTGCACATACTGCAAACCATTCTGCCCTCAACAGGCCCACAAAAAGGGCTCAACAGAAAACATTTCTTTGGCCTTAGAGATTGGGCAGGCCTTGGATACCCCAGCACCATCAACCACCCTCTCTAGCACTAATCAGCTTTTGCAGACAGCAGAGTATTCAGCAGAGCATCTCAGGTTCTCCGTCACTCTCTCATTATTGCAGCTGCTCATGGAAGAGTGAGGGATATAGGGATCACCACAGCTCTGGAAAGGCTAGTGGAATTGGCACTATCTGAACAGGAGCTGTAGATACTGAGTGACACTAAGCCCTTAGGCCACAATCACACAGAGCTAATAGGAAGGCAACAGCAAGCACTGTACTGAGGCAAACTGTCAAAATACAGAGTCACTCACAAATGTAGAACTTATAGCCGGTGTGGATTGCAAGCATAGCAAGAAAATTCTCCCATGGTTGTGGTGCATTCCCCTTATCCCAGTAGTACATAGGGAAGCCACCACTGAAATGGGTAAATCCATTTTCTACTAAGGAGAGATTAGAGTATTTTTGTCTATTAATCATGGAACTATAATCCAAATGTGCTACAGTAACATAGAAGCATTGAAGATAGCATCTCTACATATAAAATGTATCTTTCTTTTTTCTGTTCTTTTACAGGGGTATTAAATAGGAGGCAGATCTATGGCTTGACAGGGAGATCTGGATCCCTTGTATTAATTAAGGATCTCTGCAAATATTCATCAATTTTGCCCAGTGCAAGCCAGTGAATCCTTGAGAAAAAGGTTTTAAATATACAGATCCTCACATCCTTCAGAGCGGACAAGGTGTCATGTATCTGGAACCATGGATACTTTGAGAGAACAAGGATACCTTTATCCAAAACCCTTCACCACTTTAAAAAAAAAGGTCATTCCATATACAGAATCTCACATCCATTTGGAATATCAAAAGGTCCTGTACCCAGAACCAAGCGATTATGTGGGAAGACAACAAATTGGATTCACAGCAACTAGCACCCACATCAGAGAACATGAAACACTGAATTTGAAATCTTGGACCCCAGTGGAGAAACAGGATGTTGTTTATCCAGAACCTCGCACCTATGTGGGCAATCAGAGAGTCCAGCGTCCTGAACCCCACACCTATGTGGGAAGACAAATAATCCAATGCACAAAAACCTTCAGCCCTGTGGAAAAACCAGATGTCATCTATCCAGAGCCTCGCACCTATGTGGGCAGTGAGAGAGTATTGTGTCCTGAACCCAACACCTGTGTGGGAAGACAAGTGATCCAATGCGCCAAAACCTTCAGCCCCATGGAAAAAACGGATGCCATCTATCCAGAGCCTCGCACGTATGTGGGCAATCAGAGAGTATTGTGTCCTGAACCCCATAGTTGTGTGGGAAGGCAAGTAATCCAATGCGCCAAAACCTTCAGCCCCATGGAAAAACTGAATGTCATCTATCCAGAGCCTCGCACCTATGTGGGCAATCAGAGAGTATTATGTCCTGAACCCCACACCTGTGTGGGAAGGCAAGTAATCCAATGCGCCAAAACCTTCAGCCCCATGGAAAAACCGAATGTCATCTATCCAGAGCCTCGCACCTATGTGGGCAATCAGAGAGTACAGTGTCCTGAACCCGACTGCTGTCTGGGAAGACAAATAATCCAATACATGAAAACCTTCACCGCTGTGGAAAAACAGGATGTCATTTATCCAGAGCCTAGCCTCTATGTGGGCAATCAGAGAGTACAATGTCCTGAACCCCACTGCTGTCTGGGAAGACAAATTTTCAAATTCAGAAAAACCGTCAGCCCTGTGGAAAAACTAGATGTCATCTATCCAAAGCCTTGCACCTGTGTCAGAAATGAGAGAGTACAGTGTTCCGAGCCCCACACTTATGTGGGAAGACAAACCATCCTATGTAAAGAATCTGACAGCCCTGGAGGAGAACTGGGACCAAGAAATGTGTTACCCTTCACACCAGTGGCAGAACAAGACATTCCCAATCCAAAACACCACATTCCTGTGGGAGAAAAGCAAATAGTTTCTTCAGAAAACCAAATCACTTTGGAAAAACAAACTATCTTATATGTAAAGCCCAATATATCTGTGAGAGTTGAGTCTAATTACATATTGACTTGGGAAATTCCCTTTCAATATAACAAATACAAAAAGCCACTTCCTAGAGCAATAGTAATTCCCTATTCTAATAGCGCAATAATTCTTTATGCAGACTACACAAACACTTTAAATTTTACATTTAGTAGCATGCAAAAGAAAATTCCAGCACTCAAAGCTTCCACAACATATTTAGCAAATGTAATGAAGTCATTGATTTCCTTTGAATCTTTGGGAAATCAAAAAATTCTAGATCTGAAAACATACACCCCTCTGGGGAAGCATAAAATCCTGCTTCTAGAAGCATATAACCTTATGGGAGAGCATACAATTCAGTATCTAGAACCCAATACCACAGTAGAAAAACCACGTACTCTATGTCTGGAACACTTCACACATGTGGACGCACAAATACTCCTATACTCAGACCCTCAAGCTACTGTGGGAGAAAAAGGTCTCATGTATCCGGAATACAATATTTATGTGAGAAAATATTCAGAAAACTACACTTATTTAGGAAAAGATAGAATCTTGCATTCAGAACGCCAAACCTCTGTGAGAAAACAAGATATTACATATCTGAATACTTGCACCTCTGCAGGCAAAGATGAAATTCTGCATCTGGAATTATGCCCCATTATAAGAGATCAAGGAATTATATATTCAGAAGCCAACACCCCAATCACAAAACAAGAAACCTTGGATCAGGAATTATTCATACATGAGAAAGAACAAAAAGATCCAGAATCCCAAATCTCTGTCAGAAAACATGAAATCTTAAATCGAGAAGACTGCAACCTTCTGGAAGGCCAGAGATTCTGTAATCCAGACCCCTCTACCCAGAATAAAGAATATGAATTTGTCTTTCTGATATCCAACACCTCTGTGTCAAAACAAGGAACGAGGTATCCAAAACATTGCACCCCAGTCACAAGAGAAAGAACCTCCGCAGGAGAAAAAGGAATCCTCTATGCAGAACCTTTTGCCTCTAAGGGAGAACAGGGAATTATTGATCATAATTCTTTGACCCGTGTTGCAGAACAAGAAATCCAGGACCAGGACTCTCTCATGCCTCTGACCGATGGAGCACAATATCCAGAATTTGCTATGGAAGGATTAGTCTTAAGTCTAACTCCCCAAGTCCATGTGGAAGAACAAATAATTTTGCCTCCAAAATCCTGTACCACTGAGGGAACAGAAAAGATCTTATACATGGATCTCTCTAACCAAGCAGGAAAAAAGAAAATCCTTTATCAAGAACCTCCCACATTTGTGGGTGAACAGGGAATTCTCAGTAAAAAATCATGCAGCCAAGTTGCAGAACAAGAAATCAGAGACCAGGACTCTCACCCTCCTATGGCTGAAGGTGCCCAATACCCAGAATCTAGCACTGTAGTGGAAGGACAAGAAGTCCTATATCTGGATACCCACAACTTTGATGCAGAACAAGGACTACTGCATCCAAAATCCTGTACCCCTGTGGGAAATCCAGCCTTACTATGTGAAAAACCCTGCAGTCCAGTGGGAACAAGAGAAATCCAGTTTCCAGAACCCCATATACCAGTGAGAGAACAAGGATTTCTGTGTAATAAATCCTACAGCTCTGTAAGAGGACAAGAAATACAGAATTTGGAACACTGCACCAGTGTGAGAGGATCAAGAATCCTTTCTTCAGAACCCAACAAACCTGAGCGACAACAAAGGTGTTGTTGTGTTGTACAGTAATAATACACACAAATGTGTAGAACAGTTGACCATCTTAAAATTCTCTAAGAATGCTTAGATATTTTATTAGGAGATTGTAACTTTAATAAAAAACTCCTAATCCACTACTGGCTCTTTGTATTCAGGAAGCGCACAGGGCATGCAAAAATGTTGGTGTTTTAACAGTTCAGATGTGGGAGTGGCCTAAACCAGAACAGAGACTGTGTAAGAGGGGTAAAATAATGATCAGTGCTCTAAACCCAGAGTGTGACACGCTGGCAGGTGCATACCATTATGAGTGTAAATTCACACATCGATTGTTGTTAATATTCAAACACACAACATATCATTTTATTAGGTTTTTCATTGTTTTACTGTTCTGCATTCCTCATGTTGAGAGGAAATCATTTCTTCAGATGCATGAATTTCATACAGCATAAATGAGATTAACACACCTGTTGAAAGACTTTTTAGCATGATATGTTTTACAACGCTGTGACCTGTCTAAAAAGAGGATAAATATATTTGTATTTATGTACCAAGATTGAAAGTGTGCATATATGATATCCTAAAGAGGGAACATATGTTTGGAATCAAATGGCCTCAGAATGTATGTGTAGACCCAAAACCCAATGAGGATTGCAGAACAGTAAAAAAGTAAACGTAATACACTAAGGACATAGATTATGTTTTTGAAATGTGTGTATAGTTTTTTATGAAAACTATGAATTTAGTTTAATTGAATAAAGGTTTTATTTTCACGCCAATATGCCATCCGGCTTCTGGGTGCCTAAAACATGCAGTATAACAACCAATAAAATACAATAATACAAAAATGTTTAATTCCATACAGTCTTATCCTTAACTCATCCCTCCCCATGAATCCATACTCAATACAACACATCAGAATACCAGTCCCCATTACTAAGTAAATCATACCAGCAACAAATTCTAGTTTTAGAGTTTGTTAACAAACCTACTTACTGTTTCCTGTTGCCAAGAAGTGTTGCGGTCTAGAACCACAAAAATGACTATAATATTATATTCACACAGAGTACTTCTTGCCTCTTTTGATTAAGCTGGAAGATCAACCTCACAGAAGAGGCAGGCTGCATGGGTTATTATGCCTCTTGGTAGATGCAACTGCAGATTGTGCAAACTGAAGTTGCAGGGAGCATGGACACACATGCTACTCTTTGAGAAGGAAGGCAAGTCCTAAAGTTATAGCATCAATTCCTTCCATGCTCAGGGAAATTGGCAAAGTGTTTTATTATATTGGAGAGAAATAAATTAGAAATCTATGGAGTTCTTGCGTCAGCATCCCTGATTTAAAGTGACTTATATGAGACAATGTATGCACCCCTGAACTGTGTTCCCTAAAGACCCTGTGTGCCAACTCTTCTTGGAAAGACAAAAATGGTTATCCCAGAAGAAGAATCGCTGCATACCTTGGGAAGGCCAGGTGGATTCTGGAAGGTGCATTGTCATTTATCAGATAATAACATCACTAAAAGGCAAATGGCTTGTTCTTCTAATATACCAATAGAAGAGGCCTGTGAGGGCTAAATACTAAATGGCAATTACCCTCCGGAAAGCAATAAAGCATGGAACCTTATACCTTGATCACCATGGAAGGTACTTATCACATAGTATTAACCAATCTCAAGGTTTCTCTTGGTATTAGGAATTCGGACATAAGCAGTGCCTTTTCCAAATTAATATTGTAGAGCTGGGAAAGGCAGGGTGTGTCTGGGATGTTCGCCATTTATTTGTTTTCTGTCATAAAGGGGGTGTTTTAGCACCATCTACAGGTGGGAAAATGTATGTTACTGATCTTAAAAAGGGGCATCCCTGAGCTATTTCACTCAGGGATTACCCCTTTGAAGACCAGCATTCCATTTGCGAATGGCACAAGTGCTCCATATGCAAATGAAATGCCTGGTGTCAGCCTGATGCCAGGCATACACAGTCACATTCGAACTGCGAATGGCACAGTGTGCGCATTCGCAGTTGGAATGTTAGTGGTCGTTGCCTAGCAGCAGGCAGAACAGCAGTCCCACTCTGGCTGCTGTTAGGCAGAACGTCGGTTCCCTCCCACCCCCTATGAAATGGAACTCCCTCCTGCATGGATATCCCTGCCTTCTGTGAGCAGGATGCCTATGCAGCTACATCTTCAAGGACGGTGATACTTACGTAAGTATTGACTGGTGCACTTCTGACAGTTGGTGCCAAGACACACATTGATAACACTGTTTTTAGTTGAATGTATGGCTCTGCCTCAATAACCACTCCAATAATTACTGCCAAAATATTCATGATTTATTTTCATCATAACTGTACAAATTCACAATCCCACATCCCCATAAAAACTCTACAATTCATACATTGTGCATACATCGTATTTGTGCTATACTCTTAAGATGCACAAACAAGATTATATCCTTTTTTCAGTACAGTCTAATGTAATCCTAGGGTCATGTCCCTTTTCCTGTCATTGCATTTCTCTGCCCGACACGGCGTGTTTCTTTCCAGGATTGTTGTGGGAATTCCTCAGGGGCGATGATGAGGAATTGTGCTCACAAAAACTTGCTACAAATAATAAAAACACATTGGTATTTCGTGGTATGAGGGGCCTTCAATTATTAGTTTTCCACGAAAGGAATAAATACTATATACACTCTCTGAATGTACAATAATTTCATAATAATCCTATTATTATGTCTTACTGTGTTGTCTTATTACTATTTTTCTTCCTTGTTTCAATAATTTTTTATCACAAGGAACCACCCACGGTTATTCTACTGTCTTCTAGTAACTTTACATATTTGACCGAACCTATATTAGTGGTGGAACACCATATAATCTTAACCAATATAACAAAACCTTTACACACTCAATGAACCACCATCTAAATCATCTCTTGAATGGCTTGCGTTTTTATAGATGAAGTTGGCTGATGCATAAGTGTATTAAAAAAACTCTCCCATGAGTCTCAATTACTCCTTATTCTGTGATTCCGGGAGGTATTCTACAGTGGTGCAAATATGGAGAGAACATTTGTTTTGCTAAACTTAACCCTTTATGACAGTTACACCAATTGCATGACATCAAAATATTTTACACCAAAATATTTCGGTGTCATGCAAGCAGACGGGGTGGGGTGCTGGGGGTTAATTGTTTGGTGGGGGGTGGAGGGAACCCTGGATATATGGGGGGAACCCCCTGTATATCGATATATAGGGCCAGGGGGGTTTTCCCCTGACCCTATATATCGAAATTTAAAAGATTGAAATTTCGATATTATCAATTTCGATCTTTTAAATTTTGGTGTGAATGTATAGAACCAACTTAACATATCTTAAAGGCCTTACAAAATGAAAATATTTTTCTCATTCCTTGCTCTCTTATTACATCTCAAAGTAGATGCTTACCCGAGCTTTTTAACCCATTGGATATCTGCCGCTGTGAATGTTTTTTCTTTTGTAGTTGGCAGGGACACCTTGTGTTGATTACAGACACCTGGGTGAGAAGGGCATATAGATTACTATTTGAACCCCTCTTCACAGGACAGTTTAATATTGGGTGCCCTCAGACCTACCACTTATGCACTGGCATCAGCGAGTGCACCACAAAGGTGAGACTTATTATTTACAGAGGGTGACCTGGGCTAACCCCTCCCCCACTAGCCACAGGGACATTCATATACATATATTACGGCGTTAGGCTCCCCCGCCTGCAACCAGCAGTCTCATACCTATTTCTTATGTGCTGGCAGCAACTGCTGAACTCTAAAGAGGAGTTCTATTATATAATACATGTGCTTCCCACCTATGTCTGTTGCTGCTACTACTAACACTACCACCACCAATACTGTTATTACTGCTACTGATGCTACTCCTGCTGATACTACTACCATTACTACTACCGTTACTATGACTACTGCTGCTAGAACTGCTGCTGCTATTATTTCTACTGCTGCTTCTGCTACTACTATTGCTACCGCTACTAATGATGCTCCACGTTGGGGACCATTTTATTCGTAAGGGGTAGGGGTACATAGGAGAAGGTAGTTTGCATGGTTGCTGCATGTTACAGCACCTGTTTTGAGGACAATGCTGCACAAACCTGTAAATTCCCACTTATCACCAGGCATGAGAAGTCTCATTTTGTGCCCACCCTCACCTCCATGTTTGGTGCACCCATGCATGTTGGGCATCAATTTACTCGTAAGGAGTAGGGGTACACAGGAAATGGAAGTTTGCATTGTTGCCTGCGCGTTGCGGCACCTGTTTTGAGGCCAATTTGGCACGAACCTGTAAATTTCCCACTTATCACCATGCATGCTAGGCCTCATTTTGTGCCCCCTTCGCCTCCATGTTTAGTGCACCCACACACATTTGACACCAATTTACTCATAAGGAGTAGGGGTATGTAGGAGAAGGTAGTTTGTGTGGTTGCCAGTGTGTTGAAGCATCTGTTTTGAGGCCAATGTGGCACAAACCTGTAAATTTCCCACTTATTACCAGGCATGCAAAGTCTAATTTTGTGCACCCCCCGAGCCCCTCGTCTCCATGTTTGGACGTCTCCATGTTGGGCACCAATTTACCTGTAAGGAGTATGGGTGTGTAGGCGAAGGCAGTTTGCATGGTTGCTTGCGCCTTGCGGCATCTATTTTTAGGCCAATGTGACAGAAAAACAGACATTTTTGCTACTTTGTCACTTTATCCCAGGTGTTGTGTGTAGTGAACCTAGTGCGACCCTTGCAAGTCACAGATCATTGCATGCACCAGGGTGTCCTCTTTCTGGAATAGTATGGCTTTGGTGGGTTTCTCGAAAGCCTTTCCACTCCAAGCACAAAAGAAAACGGATGCTACACTGACATTCTAATTAAAAATCAATCACCATGTCTTGTTTTACGTCCTCCCCTCGCCCATTGCTTGGGTGCAGCTACACATGGGTGGTACCATCTTTGTCAAAGGGACTGGGGCTATTCTGGGTGAGGTGCCTCGTGTTGGGTCAACTTTTTTATGGTTAATTTGGCCAAAAACCTGTAAATTGTACATGTTTTCCATGTACCGCCGGACATTCTAGGTAGTAAACTTGTGTTAGGATGTCCTCTTTTCGACACATCTATAATGTGCAAGGGTTTCCTTGATGGTCTGTGTCTCCATGGTCAAAAAGTAAGTGCATGTCCGTCTAGGTTGATCGCCGAAAAAATAATTAGCCCAACTTTACCACGTCTTGTTTTGCGTCCTCCCCTCGCCGGTGGCTTGGGTGCAACCACACAAGGGTGGTCATAGGGAGTAGAGCTATGCTGGGTGAGGTGCCCTGTGTTAATGTTGGTGCGTTGGGTCACCTTTTTTATGGCCAATTTGTCCAAAAACCTATAAATTTTAAATGTTTTCCAGGTACCGCCGGGCATTCTGGGTAGTAAACTTAGTGCAATCGATGCAAGGCACCCACCGCTGCTGGTGTTAGGATGTCCTCTTTTCGCACATATATGAAGTGTGAGGGTTTCCTTGATGGTCTGTGTCCTCAAGATCAAAAAGTAAGTGCATATCCATTTACGTTGATGGCAGAAAAAATAGAGTTGTTTGCCCAATGTTACCACATCTTGTTTTGCATCCTCCCCTCGCTTGTGGCTTAGGTGCAACCACACATGGGTGGTACCAACGTTGTCGTAGGGAGTAGGGCTACGCTGGGTGAGGTGCCCGGTCTTGATGGTGGTGCATTGGCTCACCCTTACATTTTACAAGTTTTCCGTGTACCACTGGGCATTCTGGGTAGTAATCTTAGTGTGACCGATGCAAGGGTTTCCTTGTTGGCAGGGCTCCACTGGCTCAAAAACAAAGTGAAGGTCACAGCACATTTTCATGCCCCAAATTGTTCTTTGAGGAATGACATTACCATGTGTCATATTCTGCCCTCTCCTCATCCGTAACTTTTCTGCATCCACACATGTGGGGTACCAATTTTTTTGGGAGGAGTTGGGGAATCTTTGGAGATGTGCAAT
>JASBQP010929706.1:0-10506 GCA_030265095.1 Desmognathus fuscus
TGATACTAGACGTTAGGTATTCTGGGCTGTCTCCCTTCAAGCATTTGTAGGTAAGGCACGGTATTTTGAAGGAGATTCGACGGTTCACTGGGAGCCAGTGGTGGCTGAGAGAGCTCTGGTGATGTGGTCTCGTGGACTCAGCCTCATCAGTAGCCGAGCTTCCGCGTTTTGCACCCTTTGTAGTATGAGGATCACTCCCATAGGTGCTCCTGTGAAGAGCGCATTTGCATAGTCTAGTCTGAATGTGATGAGGGAGATTACAGTGGTTAGCTTTTGGGGCCAGTTGAGCAGTGGTAGGATCTTTCTGATTATCCTTAGTAGTCTGAAACATTTGCTTGCTGTTGCTTTTGTGAAGTCTAGCAGCTTCAGGTTGCAGTTTAGTGGGATTTCTAGGCTCTTTGCCACCTCAATTGCTGTTGGTGGAGTCCGGCCAGGGGAGGACATTCGGTAATGTTGCTCTTGCTCCACACGCTGGTAGTTCAGTTTTGTCTGGGTTTAGCAGCAGATGATTTTCAGCCATCCATCTTGCTATGTCTGCCACAGGGAGCGCCAGGCTTGAGTTGGATGGCGCTGTTGCTTTATTGAATTTGACAATTATCTGTGTGTTGTCTGTTGTAATTAAAGCACTTCAGCCCATGTGCGTTTGTAGGGAGTGGTTGATTTGTGCTCTCAGTATTTCTGCGATTTCCTCAGTCTTTGCTAGCTTGATGAAAATGTCAGGGGTCATGGGACGTCTTGTTATCCAGCTGTATTTGCTAATGAGATCAGTTTGTTGAAGTCTTCCCTGGAGATAGGGTTGAAATTGCTGAAGGCCAGGCCTTGTCTTGGCTCTGCTACTGCCTCCCTAGCTGTCCAGCTCATAGGGGGAGTGTGATGCTGTTTATTTTGTGGTCTAGTCTGCTCTGTTTTTCTCTGAAATGCGTTGCCATTTTGTTGCAGAACTCCTGGGGTGCTAGATCTGCCTTTGTTTGTTTTTATTTCATTCAGGATTCTGAATGCCTTCTCGATCCTGTTCGAGTAGTGATGTCTATTGGCATTTCTCATGGTTGTTCTGTAGATTCTGTGGTGGTGTGCGTATTCGGTTTTGTTTCCTAGTGTCTGATTTCCTTGCCATTGCATGAGTGCGGGTCTTGCTCTTGTTCTTAAGGTCTCAATCTCTTTGTTGAACCATGGACATTTTCTTTTCCTTGGTTTCCCTCTGTTGTCTTGTAGCGGCAGTACTGTGTTTATCCCTGATTCCAGCCAGTGGAATAGGTGCATGGTTGCCTCCGCCAATATGGCTTCACCTTTGTTGTCACGTGTTTCCTTTTGGGTCTCTATCCTTGAGAGTGTCTCTGGCTTGGTGTTTCTGAGGATTGGAATGAGTCTGTTCTCAATGTCCAGTGATTTCCACTTCTTGAAGCTTTTGTGATGGTTCTTCTTTTGTGGTTCTAGCTTGTTGGAGTCGGTCATTCTAAATGCAATTAATTTGTGATCCGTCGACTGCAGACTGATTGGGGGGCCTGCGCTGATCAAAACCCCTGCATTCAACTGGTTTTCGAGCGGTCTTCAAGCTTGATGTTGAAATCTTCTAATACTGTTAGGTTGGGGTGTTTAAACAGTATCTGATTCACTCCGTTGGTGAACTGGTGGGCAAAACGGTTGTCTTCTCCTGGCGCCCTGTATACTAGTAGGAATGCCGTGCTGTTGTCTTCTTTTCTTTTAAGTTTGACTAGGATATGCTCACATGCATGGAGTTTGAAAGTGGCGTCTTGTTCTATGCTGATTGTGTTCTTGAAAGCTACTGCAACTCTGCCTGCTCTGCTGCCTCTGTTTACCATCAGGATTGTGTACTCGGTGTGGTAGGGCCTCCTGTAGGATTGGTCCTGAGTCTTCTTGCAACCAGGTTTCCATGAAGAACATCAAGTCAGGTTTTTCGTCTGTGAGTAGATCGTGTATTTGTATCCTGTGTCTCGGGATTGACCACGTGTTGAGGAGGAGCCCTATTATTTGTGTTGGCCTACAGTTTATGCTTTGTCTGAGGTTTTGTGATCATCAGCTCTGGTGTGGCCTTCCCGTCTTCATCTCTGTTCTTCCTGAAGGGTCTGATTCTCCGTCTTCTATTTCTGGGAAGGGAGATGGGCGGGGTGAAGGATCTTTTCGCTCTGCGGTTCTCTCGTCTGCGCCATCCATCTTTCTCCATAAGTTACGGTGAGCTTCCTAGATTGTAGTAGCTACATCTCCTTTCGATGTTGGCATGCGATTTAGCCAGACCATTAGGTAGCGGTGTTGTTGGTGGTGGGAAGTCTAGATGGGTGCTTCTGGTGATCTCTGCCCTAATTTCCTGCCAAGTTCTCTGGCGTCTTGCCGATTGAGTTCCTCTTCCTGCTGCCTCTGGTATGAGCAAGTCAGCTTCTTTAGGGGGTTGTGTAATCGAGTGCAGGGATCGAGGAGGGGGTATTGGTCTGTATTGAATTATTTGGGTGGGGTGGGGTAGATGGGTGGTATGTTGAGAATTGTGGGGAGGCTAGTTATTGGTCAGTAGTGATGCACGGTACGTTCATCTGTTTTACCATCCCCTCTTTGGACGTTGCCCTTATTTGGTTCCCTCCTCTTGGTAGCTGTGTCATTCTTTTCTTGTGTTTCCTGCTGCATAGTCTGATTCTCCTTTTCATTGATGTACTCTGTTTCAGGCTTGCTGTTGTCTCCTTTCATGTGTTTTGCCTATTATTTCCCTCCGCTGGGTTTATGTTCATGTTGTTCCCCTCTTTTTGCCCTAGTTCCTTTGCCCTTTGTTGATCTGATCCTGTCCTTTGTTGGTTTCTTTTTGTTTATCTGATCCTCCTTTTCCTTGCTCTGCTGCTTTCTGAGTTTTCTTGGTCTTTCTTCCTGTTTTTGTCTCTGCTCGCTAGGGTGGTGTTGTTACATGCCTGGTCTCCCACTCTGTTTGTCAATCTTTCTCTCCTGACTTTTTTATTCCTATGGTCCGCTTCCATAGTTAGTATGATCTGTTTTCTTTTCTTTATCCTTTTAGTTTTGTGGCTTCTTATTGAGTTTGACTTGGAAGCTTCTGTCTCCTCTGACCTGTTCTCTCCTTTGGGTTTTTCTTGTTTATCGTGGCTTCCTTCCTGTCATTCTGGAGGTGCGTTGTTTCTGTTTGCAGAGTCTGCAATGTTTCTTTTCTTTGGTGTTGTGTGGCATCTGTTCTTCTCTTGGTGGCTTGGGATCCCTGTAACTGTTCCCACGCCCTCCTTCCTCCACTTTCTATTCCTTCTGGTGGTTAGTGATTTGTGTTTCATGTTGTTAGCTTCTCCTGCCTTCTCTGTCTCTTCTTGTTTCTGGTGACTTCCTTCCTGTCTTTCTGGAGGTGCATTGTTTCTGTTGCACGGTATGCAATGTTTCTTTTCTTCAGTGTTATGTCGCTTCCAATCTTCCCTTTTTGACTTGACTTCCCTGTAATAGTTCTCACGCCCTCCTTCTTCCTCTTTCTCTTCCTTCTGCTGGTTAGTGATTTGCGTTCCATGCTGTTAGCTTTGCCTGCCTTCTCTGTCTGTTCTGTACTACTTGGCTTTTGTTCTTTCCATTCTGTTCTAATGTCTGTCTCTGTTCCTCCACTTGTTTGGTGTCTAGTAGCATTTATCTTTGTGGCCGTGTGCATTATTCTTTTTCCAAAGCTGGGCTTCTTGAGTGACGTGGTTGGGAGGGGGACTATGCTCTCTCTTCTCTATTCTATGTCCTCTACTCTCCTCCCATTCTTGTGCCTGGTCCTTTTCCTCCCGTTCTTTCTTGTTGTATTATTTTGCTTCTTGTTTTCTTTGTGGCTAGAGTCTTCTCTTTGCTTCTTGCTTTTGTTGGTTCTGTGGAAGGGGGAGAGAGGAAAGGCTAATTATGTTTGAGTTTGATGAGTTCTATCTATGGCCGTCTATTGGGTCTGTCCCCTTTCTGTGCAGTTTCTGGTACGTGATTAAAGCTGTGAACATTGAACATTTTTCGCCCTTGTCTAGATGTTCCATACTTGAGCCAAGCTTGCACTGGAGATGCTTGTCTCTGTACCAGTCGCAGGCAACTCAGGTCAACTAGGTGACATTGACCTTTTCGACCATGTCTGGAAATACCATGCTTGCTAGGTTTGTATTGGATGCTGTTTGTCACTGCGACCATCGCAGACACTCAGGTTGATGCTATCCTTCTCCTCCTGTGGAGAGAAATACACATTCCCCCTTTCAGTGGGGAATAGTGCCAGCGTGAGTTTCTGCCATCAGTGAGTGTTACTGAGGGCTGTCATCCATCACTTTGCCGGTGCGCCAGCTGGTCCCTCTGGAGTCGGAGTGCACTTGGCTCGCCTTGCTACGAAATATGTCTACTTCTAACTTTGTGCCAAGAGGATCTTCACTTGGCTCACATCCCTACGGATATGTCTACTTTTGACTCAGTGCCTAGCGAATCTACTCGATCACTAAGAATGCTCAGTTTAGTGGCTGTATGCTTTAGCTACTGGAGCTTATGTTTCTAACTGTCGGAGCTCAATATTTCTTCCGGAGTGGCTCCCATATGGCGTCAGCTAGTCCTTCTGGTCAGCCTGCTTAATGCATGTTAGAGTGTTTTAGAGTCTGGTATCCCAGTAGGAGGTGTTCTGTGCCTAATATACCTCTATTTCCGATCTCACTGGCTAGTGTACACTGCTTGTGTTCCTGTCTGCCTTCCACTTCTCTCCATTTTCCTAGTTTCCCTGTATCTCCCTCCGAGTTCCTATTCTTTGGTCTCTGGTTCCCTCCGCCGTGCGTGTGGTTTCTTACCTCTGTCCTCCTTTTCCTCTTTCTCCTTCTCTTCCCGTCTTTTTTTCATCCTGCTACTTTCTTGGAGTGACCTGTCTTCCTCTTGCTTGGCCTTCTCGTTTTATTGTCTTCTCCTTTCTCTTCTTCCTATATGCCTTGTCCAACTGTAGTATCATGTATGGTCTTGCGGCTTCAGTCGCTTGTGGTCTGCGTCACTCGTTGTCTGTTTTCATTTTCCGCGCTTATCACTGTCGTATCTGCCCGCCCCATTGACTTGATGGCCTCAGTCAGGTCTCTGTGGGGGGTGATTTGACATCAATGTTCAGCGACTAATCTGTCTCCATGCGTGTCAGTCGCCATCTTGTCCTTGCCTCAATTTAGTTGTATCCGAGTAGTCGTATAAGTGAATCATTGTTTGTAGTGCATTTAGCCTTGTCGTGCCTTCATCATCATGTGGTTTCCTCTTATTCGCGAACTGATTTGCAATGGGGGAAGGTAGCATACAGTGTTGTGGAAGGAATATGAGAAGAGTGGATTTGTGATGGTGTCTGTTGTCTCGCCTGGCTCGACCACATCCGATAGTAATACATGTAGTTGAACTGAGCGAGACAAAATGCCTTGTCCCCCAAATAGCACTGCCAACTGCGTGTTGCCTTGTTTATGCAGGTAAAATATAGCAGTAGCTTTGTCTGCCCAGACATTCAGTGACCTCCCTTCTATCAGTGGTAGGAAATTGCATGGAGAGAAATCCACTGCCTTCAGTTCCAACACATCGATATGCAGCTGCTGGTCCGCTGCTGACCAGAGTCCTTCCACCTGCCTGTCCATCAGAAGTCCTCCCCATTCCATCAGGGAGGCATCGGTTGTCACTTCTACATCTGGTGGGGGAGGGCGGAACAACATTCCCACCACGAGATTTACTCTCTGGAGCGACCATCGAAGCAGGTGACCCGTCTTGCTGTCCATTGCGATCCTTGCATCCCTGTGACCGGACGTATGGTCCCATTGAGCCGAAATCATCTCCTGCAGGAGTTGCATGTGCAGCCGTGCATGTGGAACCACTCTGATGCATGAAGACATCTTTCTGATGCAGGACTTTGCCCTCTGTACTGTCGTTGTTTGGGACAACCTCAGTCCCTCTGCAGTGGATCTCAACGACTTGCTACTTTCGTCCGAGGGACAGGCCCTGCCCTTCGTGGCATCCAGCAGTGTGCCCAAGAACAAACGTATTCGGGCTGGGTTCAGCTGAGATTTTTCTAGGTTGATAATGAACCCCAGTGACTGCAACACTTGAATGCACAGGTGGATATGCTCCCTGGACTGTTCCTCCAATCCTGCCGCAATCAGCCAGTCGTCTAGGTACGGGAAGACTCTGAGGCTTAGTCTGCGCAGATAGGCCGCCACCAGAGCTAACACCTTGTTGAACACCCAGGGCACCGATTTCAGTCCGAATGGTAGCACCTTGAACTGAAACACTCTGCCTCCCACTCTGAAGCACAGGAATTTTCTGTGTGCCCGATGGATCTGAATGTGGAAGTAAGCATCACAGAGGTCTATTTTGGTAAAGAAGTTCCGTTTGGAAAGCATGGGCAGGACTGAGGCCAGGGTGACCATCTTGAATGACCAGGTTCTGAGAAGGCGGTTGCATGTTCTCAGATCCAGAATGGAACAGAAGCCATGCAGTTTCTTTTGGATGATGAAGAAGCAGGAGAACAGCCCCACATTCTTCTGGCATCTCACCACTCTCTCGATGACGCATTTCCCAAGTAGTGCCGATATCTCTCTCCAAAGGGCTTTTTTGAAGCGTAGTTTTTCTTGAACACATTGAGTCAGGTGAGGTGGTTTTACCCTGAAGTCCAATGTGATGTGTGTCCTTGCTGAATGATAGAGAGCACCTACTTGTCCAATGTTATACCCTCCCATGCCACAAGGACGGCTGACAACTGCCCTACTACCCTGGTGCTGTGGGGAAGGGGGCAGCACCGAGCAAAGTCATTGTGGCTTCTGGCCACTTTTCTGGTTCCAGCTATCTCTACCTCTGCGGGCGCGACCTCCTTGTCGTGTCCCCAAGAACATCCGAGGTTGCTGGGGTTGAAAAGGGACATTGGTGTTGAAATTGAGAAGGGTCCCCTGGCTGCTGTAGCAGAAAGGGCTGTCCATAATCTCTTCTACCATTCCTGGAGCGTGAGTTCCCCCGAACTGTTGAGCCCCTGCCTCTAGTTAGGGGTGCCATGGCTTTTATAGTCTCTCTGTAAGATTTCTGCTCCAGCACAACTCGATCATCCTCTGGCTGAAAAACATGTTCCCCATCAAAAGGGAGGACCAGAATCCTGTGGTGGAACTCCTGGCTGAAGGAACTTGAAGTCAGCCACCCCATCCTTCATAGCCGCACTCTGTTATTCATTTGGTGGAAGCCAGAGTCAGGCAAATCCAGTGCTGCCTTCAGCAATGTTTTGGAGGTCTATCTTCCCTCCTCCAAGACCTTTGCTGCCTGCTCCTGCTGGTCCGGTGGTAATTTTGCCAGGAACTGCCCCATAGAGTCCCACGTATCTCTATCATATCTGGCCAAAACCGCAGCATAGTTAGCCATCCAAACTTGAGCAGAGGCCCAGGCCAGCACTTTCTTCCCCACATTACCCAACCTCCTGGTGTTCTTAGTGGGTGGGGGCCAACATATGCACCGGGACCTGGGGCGCTCCCTTCGTTGACAAGAGATAATCGATTCTGACATCGGTTGCATCCAGAAACATCTGGGAGCCATGGAAGGCACCTTGTACTTCTTATCTATGTGGGCACTCACTACTGGGATAGAAGCTGGGGTCCGCATCATTTCAAGCATCATTTCAAGCTCCAACTCACATATCAGGGGTGCCAAAGGCAGCGCCGTGATTGTCTTCACCAGTTTGTCCACTTTCTCCAAGAGGTAGTTGGAGGATGGTTTTGATTTTTCCAATGGGAGGTGGAAGTGGGCCGCTGCCATATGGATTAGGGCCATGAATGATGGAGCGTCCTCTGGGGAAGGGATTGGAACATACGCCGGTCCCGACTTGGTGAAAATCGGTTTTTCTGGGTCCCTTGCTGGGGCCTCCTCATCCAGAGGCTCTTCAACTGGGCCCCCCAGAGGTTACTCCTCCTGATGGTCATGGGGGCCCTCCTCGCCAATATCTTCCTCATAGAACTCCTCCTCTGGCTCGACAGGGCGACCCTGTTCTCTCTTGAAACCTCTGAATACGGACCAATGGCAGATGCTCATATCTCTGCTTGAGCTCCTCAATCTCCACCCTGTACCTCTCCATTCTTGTCGCCTCTCTCTCTTCCACCTCTGTCTGATGCTGTTGCATCTCTGTCCTATAAAGCTCATGCTGTTCCCACAGCAACTGCTTGAGCCTCTCTTTCTCCTGTTGCTTGGCAAACTTGGCTTCCTCCTGTTGCCCTGTCAATTGAGCGTGTGCTTTCTTCAAGGTCTTACTGGTGTTGTAAGACCATGGGGCAAATTACGATGCACGCGGTAAATTACCGCATGCGGTACGTACCGCAAAAAGTACGGTACCGCATGCGGTAATGTACCTTTACCGCACGTTTCGTGCGGTAATTTACCGCGGTAATGTACCTTTACCGCACGTTTCGTGCGGTAATTTACCGCGTGCATCGTAATTTGCCCCTAAAGCTTTTGTGGATTCCAGCACCTTAGTCATTGAAGCTTGCAGGCTCTCTGTCCGACTCCCTGCAGGAGCTTTCATTGGTGGCACCATCTTGAAACCCACCCTGGGCTTTTCTGTGGGTGCTGGCACTGTCACCGACTCAATCTCCAATTCCGGTGACTCTGACCCCTCCATTTGCTTAAGTGGTCCTTCCGTAGATGGGGTCGTCGACGGGTGCTTCTATAGTGTAGATGGGGCTGTAGCCAAGGACTTTATTGATGGGACATGCTTTGTAGATGAGGGTATGTGGTTATTTGTCCACGGATCCATCGACTGTGACGTGAAGGGGATCCTTGTCAACAGGCTTTTACGTTTTGTGGATGGAGCTGATATAGACGGGAATGAACTACACCCTGTGGACGAGGCCATAGACCCATCAAGGGGTCTCTTGTCCCAGCAGGATATGTCAGGTGATGGGCATGCCATGGGCGGGGAGTCCATAAGCGTGTCCCGTGCCATCGATGATGGGTACGTACAGGTTGGCCGCGGCCCCCGTGCTTTCATGTCCACTGACCTTTTTCTTAGCAGGTGGTCCCTCTGAGGAACCGCTGCATTGGGATCGGTGGGTAGGGCGCCTCCTTCCTACATCATCAGAGCATGAAGAGAATTGCGCAGCCACCCTCATGGTCCTGTCCCTACTCCTGTGGCTTGAAAAGGCTTGGCAGATCTTGCAGCCAGTGACAGAATGAGCCTCTCCATAGAGGCAGTAGATGCACAGGTTATGCGAGTCGTCCCTAAAGATCCTACCTGACTTACACCCAGGACAGTGCCGAAAGAAGACAGCACTTGGAGATTTTTCTCTGGTAGAGGCCATGGTAGTGCTCCCTCACACAAGGGCCTGCGGGCCAAGACCCAAAAGAGGGATAAACTGAGCCTTGACCAATCACTCCGTTAACCCTATTAGAATGCACTGACCCATATAATTCCCCTATTCTAGAGTTAGTTGCTTTTCTGTGGGCTTCTGTAGATACACTGTGACCTGCTGGCTCTTTGTTGTACCCCATAGAATATACAAATCACCTCTTAATTACCCTATCCTAGAGTCACCTGGTTTTCTATCCTTTAGCTTAGCAAGCTACTCCTTCTGGTCTCTTGTGTTTACAATGGCAAATATAAGCTCTTTTTAAGAGTTAGATACATGTAAGGACTTTTTTATTTATATTGATCAAAACATGGCACAAATATGCCTCTCTGGGAGCGTGTGGTTACACTGGTGCTAACTAGCTATATCTTTGGCTACTCAGTCCCCCTTAGTAAACATAAATCCTTTAATTGCCACCTCTTTAAGTCAGCTTCTTTGTTGTGGTCTAATGTGTTATACTCGGCCCTGCCTGCTCTGTTGGTCTACTCGGACTGTTGTAGTATTCACTATCTCCTCTTTTAGATTTAGTTACATGCAGGGACCATTTATTTTCTTAGATTGCTGCATGGCACAGAGGTGTCTCTATGAGCTCCTGTGGTTACACTGGGCCCTGGGAACACTCTGTTGACCCCATTAGAATGCACTAAACCCTTATAATTGCCCTGTTCTAGAGTCAGCTGCTTTTCTGTGGGGTTCCGTGGATATACTATGACCTGCTGGCTCCTTGTTGTCCCCCTTAATATACACAAATCACCTCTTAAATACCCCGTCCTAGAGTCACCCTCTTTTCTATCCTTTAACTTATCCAGCTGTTTCTTCTGTTCTCTTGTGGTAACACTGGCAAATACAAGCTCTTTTTCAGACACAGATACTTGAATGGACCGTTTACTTATATTGAGCCATACGTGGCACAGATATCTCTTTGGGCACATGTGGTTACACTGGTGCCAACTAGCTATATATTTGTCGACTCGGTCCTCCTTAGTAAGCATAAATCCTTTAATTGCCACATATTTAAGTTAATTTCCTTGCTGTGGTCTAATTTATTATACTGGGCCCTGCTGGCTCAGTTGGTCTACTCTGACTGCCTTAGTGTTACGGTGCCCTTCACATCACTGGCCAGCAGGGGGCACTGTCGCCCCCTGCCGCCACGGAGGGTGACGCTCTGGGGCGCTTATCGCCCCGGGCG
>JASBQP010951843.1:0-10423 GCA_030265095.1 Desmognathus fuscus
CATATATAAATATGCCTGGCAGTTGCAAGTGCTAAATTATAACACCCAAAATCCATATGTAGACGGTAAAGTCGAAAAACCAATCACATGCCTACACAAAAATGCACGCTGGAACAAACAGTCTCAAGACTATCCCTAGCTGTATCCCTAGCTGTATCAAATCAATGATTCTCTAACATGAGGTCACACAATGATATAAAGCCTGTAAATACTGCACTGTCAACTGATTCATGGTACTTCGAAGAAGCAAGTGTCCACAGAAACATCAAAACTAAACATACTCAATCACTGAGCCAGTCTGAAAAGTTCACACTGTGAGTCAAATTCATTATATAGATGAAAATGATGTTTATATGAGTCTCTATTGTACCAACACTATGTAAAAGATGCATGAATTACTTCGCTCCAAGGTCCTAGCCACACTGTGGATTGCCGTTCCAAAAAAATGCAATAACCAGTTTCATTTTGTATTAAAAATTTAATTCTGCTTTTTACACAAATTTAAAAATGCACCCGTGCTGATTTAGACAACAGATAAAAAGCAGCAAATACAAAAAACACAGACACAATGTCACTAGGCCGCAACGGATCCTTTGGCAATTCACTTTGCTCCATGTTTCACCAAGGCCACAAATCTGGGTTATCGGCTCTGTTCAATGTATGTGGAGATGTCAATTTCTTCGGGCAGTTCAGCAACGTTGACTTCAAAGCGGTCCTGTACATCATTTAAAATCTTGGCATCGGTTTCATCTGACACAAATGTGATAGCCAAACCTTTTGTGCCAAATCGTCCAGCTCGCACCACTCTTTAGCATATCATAGTTGAAGACAATGTTCACCCGTTCCATATCCATGCCTCGCCCAAAGAGTTTTGATGCCAACTGGATCCACCTCTGGAAGTCTTTAAATTGCTGGTACCGTGATAACCTCTCCTCCTGTTTCATCCCTCTGTGATTTCCAATAGCTGGAAAGTTCTGTTCAACCAGAAGTTGAGCAAGGGCTACACACCGCTGCACTGACTTAACAAAAATAACTACCTGATTAAACTCCAGCACATCAAGCAGATCAAAGAGCTTGCGGTTTTTCTCACTGTCCTTCAGCTTAACGTAATACTGCTGTAGGCCATGAAGGGTCAACTTGGTCTCATCGTCCACAAACACCTCCATAGGATCTTGCATGAATTTCTTGCAGACTGGCCGGATCTCCTTACTCAGGGTAGCACTGAACTTCATGCATTGCTTCTCATGTGGTGTGAGACGGAATATTTCTTGGACAGCGCTCCTCATATCCAGCTGCTCCAACAGCTAGTCACACTCATCCAAAACGAAGTGTTTGATATTTTTCAGGTTAATTGATTTGTTCCATACGAGAGTCAGGGTGCAGTCAGGGGTGCCAACCACAATGTGAGGGCAATTCTTCAAGACTTCCTCATCTTTTTTTATCGTAAGACCGCCAAAGAACACAGCCACCTTGACCGTGCTCATATATTTGGAGAACCTCTCGTACTCCTTGCTTATCTGGAATGCCAGCTCCCGTATGTGCCACATGACAAGAACCGTGATCTGACCATCCACTGGCTCAATTTGCTGGAGAGTAGCAAGCACAAACACAGCAGTCTTGCCCATTCCGGACTTCGCTTTGCAGAGGATGTCCATGTCCAGAATGGCCTGCGGGATACACTCATGCTGTACTTCGGAAGGGTGCTCAAAACCACAATCCACGATGGCTTGGAGTAGCTCTGGCTTTAGCAAAGAGTCCCTGAACCCAGAACTATGGATTGAGACATACGACTCTTTCATGTGCTTCTTGACAGGCGCAGCAGTTGTTTAGGCGACTTGCGGGCTAGTCATCTTCTTATTAATCCAGAAGCTCGTTAGAACATTTTGTTCTGTCATATCTCTTCACGGTGCATTCAAAGCAACAGTGAGAGCAGTAAAAAAAAAACTACCATTAACTACCTTTCTATCAACATACAATATTGACAAGATTTGGTCGAATATTTTAATGTCGACTTTGCAGGTACTTTGTTATCCTTACAAAATTGGGGCTTCCACGGTAAGTAAGAGGGCATAGACATACTCTTCTCACCACTACTCTCTGTGTTTATGACATGAAAAGACAATATCGGCAGATGACTTTTGAGTTTGGCTTTTAGTAGAACATAATTTTATGTCAAGGGCACGGAGGCTCTTATTATGCATTATCTTCTTTAATGCTCAGAAACAGCAGAAACTAACAACTACATTCATTCATTCATTCATTCATTCATTCATTTATTGCTTGTATAGCGCGCAGTGCCGAAGCTTCAAGGCGCTGAGCACAGTCAACTAACAGATAAAACCAAAATATACAGAGAACTATAAAAAACCAGAGGTACGGACAGTGCAGGGAAGAGCAGAGCCTCAGGGAATACTGTAAAAGTGTTTAGCCTGGGTTTTAAATTGTTTTAGAGAAGAACAGTCTCGAATCTGCCCAGGTAGAGAGGACCAAATTTTCGGGAGAAGGAAGGCCATCATGCGACCTCCCGCGCGTACCTTCTTTGGGATGAAGATGTGAAATTGGTGTTGTGCTCTGAGAGAACGGGTTTGTGGCCTTCGAGGGAGCCACTCCGCCACAAACCTAGGACATTTATCCTTCGCAATTTTCCACGCCCAGGATGCTAGTTTCAGAGTGAACAGTTTGTTAAGAGGGAGCCACCCCACTTGAGCTCTAGCCCTGGTGAGGTGGTCATACTTCCTCAGATTGCAGATTAGGCGCAGGGCTCTGTTCTGGACAGACTGGAGTCTGGTCATGAGCACCCCAGAAATCTCAGCATAGATGGAGTTGCAATAGTAGATGTGCGACATGACCAGAGCCTCCAGAAGCAGCTTCCTGCGCCTAAAATCCAGCAATCTGATGAATTTGCTTAATTTCCACAAAATAAAATGACATTTACGGGTGACCCGGTCAATTTGCCGACGAACTTGAAAACTGGGGTCAAAATGGACACCTAAGATGCGGGCTTCAGAGGTAAGACCTGGAAACGCCATCTTAGAAGGCCAGGTCCACGGCCATTGGATGGGCTCAGAAGAGGCCTCCTGGTAGAGAATTTCGGTTTTGTTAGCATTTAAAGCCAACTGATTGAGGGTCATCCAATTAGCAATTTCCTCAATACAGTTGGCAAGGAGAGAAGGATTCGAATTAAGTGCAGCAGAATCGGTCTGTAACTGAATATCGTCTGCATAGAAGACGAAGCGGTCCAGGTGTGGCTCAATCAGCTGAGCCAGAGGTGACATATATAGATTGAACAAACTGGGCGAGAGTGAAGAGCCCTGGGGAACCCCAGTGGTGAGGGGTTGCGGTATAGACCATTCTCCATTAAACTTGATTTTTTGGGAGCGGTCAGTCAAAAAAGAGGAAAACCATTTCAGGGTGGAGCCTCCAAGGCCGCCTCGCTCCGCCAGCCTACGAATAAGAATCGTATGGCTGACGGTGTCGAAGGCGGCACTTAGATCTAATAACACAGTGACGGGTCTGCGGCCTTTATCCAACGAGTCCAAAGCTCCCTCCCGCATCTCCAAGACAGCGTCCTCAGTGGAGCGGCCTGGCCGGAAGCCTGCCTGTCTATCATGTAGGCAGCCGGACGATTCGAGATGGTTGGTAAATTGGTCTGAAACAATGGCTTCGACCAATCGAGTCCAGACGCATAGCTGGGAGATAGGACGGTATGAGGCGGGGTCCTGAGGGTCCGCATCTACCTTTTTCAGGAGAGGTATCACTGCAGCAGCCTTCCAACTAGGCGGCAGCTGTCCCAAGGATAGGCTTAAAGTGATAAGATGGAAGATATCATGGGCAATGAATGGAGCAATCCTTTTAAAAATTTTGGTGGGGAGAATATCTAATGGCGAGGTGGAATCTGAAAGACTGTTAATCTTGCTCAGGATGACCTGCATGGAAGGTAGAGAGAAGTGAGTCCAGATTGGATATCCTGAGGGGGGTAATGTGCCCGAACAGGAAGGGACAGCCGGTTCAGGCTGTGAGGGGGAGTTTGAAATAGAGTTTGAAATAGAGGCACAGATTTTTTCAATTTTCTGAACGAAAAAGCTGGCAAGATCTTGGGCACTGGGGCTGCTGTTTTCTAGATTACTTGGTTTGGCCTCTTCAGTGAAGTGATTACAGAGCTGAAATAGCTTGCGGGTATCATTCTCAGCTTTGTCAAATTGATCCCTTATGAAATCTCTTTTGGCCTTTAAAATGGCTAGCTTATATTTGGAACAGTGAATTTGACATTGTAATTTATCGATAGAAGAGAGAGATTTCTTCCAGATCCTCTCAAGCCTACGGCCCTCAGTTTTCATGGCCATTAGATCATTATTGAACCACTTGTTTTTGAGGTGGACCGGGGATTTATGAGCCACCCATTTTATTGGAAAGAGGGACTCAAAGGTGGACTTGAGGTCTTCATCTACTCTGACAGCAAATGAGGTGAGATCAGAAGGATCAATTGGAGGAGGTCTGATGGCCTTTATACGAAAATAGCGATCTGCAAAAAGAGCGGGATCAAAATGACCAAGGGGTCTAATCGGGATCTTTGTCCTAGGGTGCTGACTTGATTGGTTATGTGTATTGTGAGAAGAGTCCCACAGGTCTACATTGGCTAAAAGAAAGAAGTGATCTGACCAGAACACCGGTTGGCAGGAATCTTGGCTGATAGTGAGACCATGTGTAATCAATAAGTCTAAAGCGTTGCCGTGTATGTGCGAAGCGACAGGCCTACCGATGGAAAAACCCATGTCAAGCATCAGATTTTGAAAAGATACTGCTTTGGTGTCATTGGGGTCCAGCATGTGAAAGTTGAAGTCTCCTAGTAGCAGAAGGCGAGAGTGGGACATTATCAATGACTCGCATAAGACTTGGAACTCCTCTAGGAATTGGGCCACAGGGGTGAGAGGGGGACGGTATATACAGACTACAGCAACTCTCTTATCACCTGAAGGCCCAGCGCTGATGGCCGTGTATTCACAACCAGAAAGTTCTCGGCATCTAGGGCAGGATACACCAGAACCTTCTGCCCATTTATTGATGCGGGCCGGTGTATAATACATTTTAGTTAGGAGCTTGTAGAACTGTAGGCGGAATTTAGTATACAATGAAAGCTTAAAAGTTCTCTTCAAGCCGCCAACCACATCCCCTTGTGAAACAGATTCCCCAAGCATTGCTGTCCATTTATTAGCCAGATCTTCGACATCGTTAGGGGATTTGCTTAGAAACATGAGATAGTAATTTGAAATTGAGCCTGATTCGAGAAAATGGCGGCGGTACAATTGATAAATGTTGGGGGTTCCGATACTATATTTGAAGGGGGATCGTTGTAGAGCATCCCGAATCTGGAGGTACTTAAAAAAGGTGAAGTTAGGCAGATTATATTGCATTTTAAGCTGTTCAAAAGTTAGTAATTGGGTACTATTGTGGAGGTGTGAGAGCATCTTTATGCCAGCCTGATCCCACAGGCTACTGTATATATCGCCTAACCGTATCCCCAAGTCATAGTTATTCCATAATGGCGTATATTCGTGGAACACTGGGACCCCCAGATATTGTTGGATACTATGCCAGACTTTAGCATATCCTCGAACAATTTTTAGCCTAATTTTTTTAAAGTAGCGTGGATTATCAAAGCCGAAACTACCATTCAGATGGGCCACAGCGCGGATAATAGAAATAAACCTATGAGAGACTGGGAGTATGCCGAGTAGTTCTTTAATTCTATTGAGAAGACAGGCCCAATTATATTTCTCAAAATCTGGGAGGGCTAAGCCTCCTTCGTCCCAGATTTGAATCAACTTGAGCCTACTTCTGCGTGGAGATTTTTTCCCCCATATAAATGAGCTAACCACCTGGTCAAGTCGATGCCATTCCCAGTTGGTGATAAACAGCAGGAGGGCCCGGCAAAGGTACAGTATTTTAGGTAGGATCATGGTTTTAATGCAATTGACACGGGCGATAATAGAGAGTGGTATGTGCATCCACTTATTTAATAATTTAGTGGTGTCAGAGAGGAGCTGCCCGAAATTCTTTCTAATAGTGAGATCAAATGTAGTATGGAGCTGAACTCCAAGATATTTAACCATGTCCACTGAGGGTACCGTGTCGGAGGGGTTATGCCATTCCATTACCTGGGTTTTATTAATATTAATGGAATAACCAGAGTACTGTCCAAATTCCTGCGCCAAAGATTGTAATTCAGCAAAGGATGGGTGCAAGGAATTGGTAATTACCACAATATCGTCCGCATACATGGCTAAGTTGAAAATAATATCCGGGTAGGGATTTATAGGTTTAATAATAACAGAGGTCCTTAACCGCATCGCAAAGGGCTCAATATATATAGCATATAGGAGAGGAGAAAGGGGGCAGCCCTGCCTAGTGCCTCGCTGGATGCAGAAGGATCCGGTTAGATTACCGTTAATAATCAGTTGGGCTGATAGCTCAGAGTATAGCTGAAAGATGGCCATCACCAATATCCTGGGGAAATTCATTGCAAGAAGAGTTTGTTTAAGAAAAGACCAGCAAACGCGATCGAATGCTTTCTCTGCATCTACAAAGATAAATGCCAGAGAGTTGCCAAGAGTATCTGCCCAGTCAATCAGGGTTGTCAGTAGATTGGTGTGGGATGTACAATCTCTACCTGGCATAAAGCCGTGCTGATCGGCGGGTATAATTTGGTACAGGAAGGGGGAGATTCTATTAGCTAAGATTTTTGAGTATAGTTTCCCGTCAGCATTAATGAGAGAGATAGGACGATATGACCCACATTGGTGAGGGTCTTTTCCTGGCTTCAAAAATATACAAATGTAAGAATGAGACCAGGAGTCTGGGGGATCTATAGCAGAGGTGAAGATTTGCTGAAATAACAATACCAGAATAGGAGAGAATGTGTCCCATAAAGACAGATAAAATTCCGGGGGAATACCGTCCGGCCCACAGGCTTTCCCTTTAGGGAGTGCCTCTAATGCCCCTTTAATATCTGCTTCCGTTATATCAACGCCTAAGGATTCTACCGAGGGGGCCGGGAGTTGTGGGAGAGGGCAAAGATCTAAATATCGCCTGATCTGGATGTTCTCAATTCCTACACCTTCATCTTGATATAGAGACTGATAGAATTCCTGAAATCTAGCTGCAATTTGTGATTTCTCCTTAAGTATAATGCCTTGCTGGTCGCAGATCTCGCTAACCATATTGTCGGAGGCACTATCTCGTAGTTGCCAGACAAGGATCCTCCCCGTGGAGTCCCCCTGGATGGCGGTAGTTACCTTAGCGTCAGTAGCATGTTTTTGAGCCTCTTGCTCATGAAAAGCTCGAACATTAACTCTGGCCCTGATTACCTCCGTAGTTGGAAGGTGAGGAGCGGCAGAGTGTGCCCTTTCGGCCGATCTCAATGCCTGAATGAGCTGCTCATATTCCAGTTTTTGTTGTTTATATAATGCCGCTGTATATGAGATTATCCGACCTCGGATAGCTGCTTTAAGAGCATCCCAAACCACACCTGGAGCGGTGGAGCCCTGATTAAATTGAATGAATTCTGTAATAAAGTTCGACATAGCAGCCAAAAAAGCAGAGTCCTGAAGAAGAGAGCGGTCGAATCGCCATCTCCTTACAGTGGGGGTTATTGTCGTGTTAATTCTCAGGGTGATCTGCAGTGGAGAATGATCTGACACGGATATGCCTAAATATTCAGCATTAGACTGTCCTCCCAGGAAACGAGAGACCAGGGCCAAATCAATACGGGTGTACTGGGAGTGAACAGCAGAAAAAAAAGAATACCCCCTATCGGTTCCATGTCCCACCCGCCATAGATCTACCAAGTCCAAAGTTTTGGAGAGTTGTAGAATAGCCGAGGCAGTTTGCGGTTTCCGTTGGATTGAGATACCAGACGATCGATCCAGACCGGGGTCTGGAGTAAAGTTAAAATCCCCAATCAACACCAGAGGGCCTCTCCATTGTGCTAGTTCAACCTCTAGGTCGGTCCAGAATGCCCGTGAATCCCCATTAGGACCATACACAGAAGCAACCATCAATTCGCTGCCACAAAACTCAATCCATGCAAGAACCCAGCGCCCCGCAGCGTCGGAGGTCCGCCGCAGGATCTGGGTTCGTAAGTTGGTACAAATAACTGCAACTCCAGCGGAGGAGTCCCGGACACTGCTAGAGACAGCTGAGCTCCGTCCCATCTTGTGAATGATTGAACTGTCTGTGGCACACAAATGGGTCTCCTGGAGACACCAAATATCTGACTTATTATGGGAGATATAACTATTAACTCTTCTCAATTTATTAGTGCATTTCAAACCATTGACATTCCAGCTGGTTATAGTTAAAGTTTCCATAAAGACATATCGCAATGTACAGCGTAGCCACTTGTGTAAGCTCTGCTCAGCCTTTTAACCCCCTTAACCAAAACCCTTCCCTGTCCCACCCACCCCCCTACCACCCAGTTCCCACCCAAACCACTATATCCCACCATGCTAATCATGGGGGGAAGGACAAGAATCCTACACACCCAGCACCCATGCAGGAGGAAAAAAGAGGAGAAAGGCAAAATAACACATCTAATTGATTGTAGAGGAGATAAAACACATCATCTTCCTGCCGAGGGCTAGAATTCATCATCCCTCAAAATTAGATACTTAGAGCGTTACCAACATTTACAATTTAAATAAATCCTCATTTGCATTCAGAAATCATGATACAGAGTTATCCGGCTGACCCTGCAAAAAAAGGGACTCAGCCTCTAGAGCACTGTAACAAAAATGAACCTTGCCATGCATTAGGACTTTAAGCTTAGCCGGATCTTGAAGAAAAGATTGAATCCCAATTCCTTTAAACTTGTCTATAAAGGGGCGGAGTTCCCAGCGGGTAGTTGCAGAAGCCCCAGATATATCTGGACGGGAAAAAATGCTAAAGCCCCGCACCGCTATTGGGGTTCTAGGTCTAGGTTCTAGGTCTAGGTCTAGCTGCATTCAGCATTAGGTCCCGAAGGATCATGTTCCCATATCGGACAATCACCGGGCGGTTTTTGCCCTGCTGTCGGCCCCGTTGGGGTCCCGAAGGAATCCGATGGGCGACCTGGATTTCTTTCATAAAGTCCCAACTAGTCAGTTCGGGGAAGGCTTCCTGAAAAAGATGGGAGATATAATCACGGGTTTTAGAGGGATCTGACCCTTCACTGCCTTCTGGGATTCCGAACAATTTGTGGTTGCATCGGCGGCTGCGATCTTCCAAATCTTGCACTTTTTTCCTTAGCTGCTGTGTTTCTGCAAGTTCCTTAGCCTGTGTATTAGTCAGAGTCTGAGTTTGATCTTCTAGCTGACTGGTTCTTGTTTCGAGTTCAGTGAGTCGTGTGTTAGTAGCTGCTGCGTCAATAGCCAATTTATCCAGTGCAGACCTAAGCGATAGGAATCCCTCCTCGACTCTCTGGAATGATTGGCTCATTTCTTGCCGAATAATGTTTTGGCTTGAGGTTATCTGAGATGACAGCCCAGTAAGCAGATGCAGAATAGAGTGGGGGTCTAGATCATTGGAAGACCCAGCTTTAGGTGCAGCAGATACTGAAATTGCTTGATGGTGCTCAGAGAAGGGGTCGTTATGTTCCCCTGAATTGTCCTGAAGAGCCATTGCATCAATGTCGGAGCTCGGGATCTGAGAGCTTGATGTTTTGGCTATGGGAGATCGAACAGATAGAGCTGAGTCAGCGTTCCCTTGGCTCGGGCTCTGGCTGCGCAGTCTTTTATTAGAAAATGCTGAGCCCCCAAGAGCAGGGTCGAGAACCTGCGTAGGGCTAGATAGAGAAGAAAAAGTAGTAGCTGTCTGATTGGTCTGCAGGATAGAGAGCAAAAGATCTGCCTCAGTTGCCAGTTGGCCTGCTGCCTGCTGTGCGGACCCCAAGAAGGTAGAACACTGCAGAAATTTGGAGTGCTGTAGTTGGGTCAACACCTGAAGCTGAGGGGGGGACCGGGGGAAGGATTCCATCATCCCCTGTAATGTAGAGTCCACAGCTATAGAAAGCGCCTCGCAGGCCCCTCCCCAGTTTTTATCCCCCTTAACAAGTGAGCATAGTGTCTCCTCTGTCATTAGATCCTGAAAGAAGCTCACCTGAGCAGCCGAAGGAGTGGGCTCCCTCGGAGAGGAGATGATTGCCTGCGATCCGGGCATAGCCAAAACTGCCGCGGGCCCCTCCTTTCCTTGCTCCAGCCCGGCAGCCGCAGGAACGCCGGGGGTGCCCATTCGCGTCAGCTCCGCACTCGACCGCCCGACCAGAAGTGGAGAGGGCGCATGCTCCAGGCCCGAGACGCCGCCCCTCCCTGGCGAGGAGACAGTAGCCTGCGAGGTGGCTCCTAGAGGAGACGCTGTCCCCTCAGGTGCCGCTGGCTGTGAGGCGGTGTCC
>JASBQP010962907.1:0-10409 GCA_030265095.1 Desmognathus fuscus
ATCGCCGAATATGAGCAATCTAGGATGTTGTTGGATCAGCGATTCACAGAATGGTTGCCATGCTTGTAAGAATAAGGCGTGTTCCCTCGGCGGGTGGTATATGAGAGACAAGGCAAGGGGCAGAGATCCAGGTATAGTGGCTATGGCTGTAAGTGACTCGAAAGCCGCGTCCTGAGTGGTGGAGGTGGAATGCACCGTGACCGAGATGTGATGTATAATGGCCAATCCACCGCCCGCTTTGTCAGCTCGGTTGGCATAGATGGATTCATAATCAGGAGACAGTAGGTCAAGAAGACATGATACAGTGCTATCCGAGAGCCATGTTTCCGTCAGGCCTAGGATTAATGGATGGTATTCCACCAGAAAGTCAGCAATTTGGTGGACATGTGCTGGAGCTGATCTACAGTTGATCAGGGTAAACATACATGGGGGGGCCGAAAGCGGGGCAGAGAGGATTCAGAGTACTGGCCTCAGTTGATTCGTAGGCGGTGGCCTTAGGTGCGGGTGCCTGCTCCTGTTCCCTGGAAGGCCTGGTGGATCGCTGGTGATCTCCCTCCACCTCGGCTTGCTCGGGGGAAATTGGACACATGGGCTGGGCATTCAGGACCGTGACAGGCAGGACCGTGACAGGCAAGGCGTGATGCCTTGGGCAGAGAAAATGTTGAAGGCTCTCAAAAGGCCACACACTTATTCATATTTTTTCCAGTTTTTTTTGTTAACTTTTGAACTGCATAACATAGAAACAATTATTTTTTTGGTAAAAATCGGTGGATTCTGGCACCCTTTTGTGGCCATTTTGGTGCACCTGCAGCTTTGCACTTCGGGCACTCGCCATCGTGGCACATACGAAAGGCCGGTTCAGGATGCCACTGTGTACAGCTTACAGCTTTATGGACGACAAAGGTGTGCAGCAATTGGGCCTGTTCATTTTCTTCTTAAAACAATTTTGAAAGGCTGATGGTGTTATTATCCTTTTCTGCTTTTTAGCCTTCGAATTAAGCCATTGATACTGAACTGTGAATACAGCTGATGTGACTAATGTAAAACAGTAGAGACTGCTAAATTTGTGGTCTACTTTATAATGATTTATCTAGTCTCTGCGTCAGTATCTAAGCCTAATGTGCATTGTTGATTTTTGGTAACTGCCTCACCAGCACTATCTTTTTATTCTGTATTTTATATCCCCTCATAGATAAAAATCTATTCACATGTCTGGAGGGTTAGTGATCGCCAGTATTGAGAAATGACACCCTGCTAATATTGCTGTCCCTTTCTAGTATATTTGGCACAAGCACTTTATCTTTTGCAGGACGTATTTCTTTGAGTAATGTTGTTAAATTGTGATTAGGGTCAGTGATTACTGGTACTGAGAAATGACACCTTGTTAATATTGCTGTCTCTCTTTAGTATATTTGGCACAGGCACTTTATCTTTTGCAGGATGTATCTCTCTGAGTAATTCTTGTTAAAATTGTGATGTCTTTTGTGGCGCTTTGAGTATTAGCACTTTATACCAGTAAAACTACCCCTAGCCTTTGTGGTGCTTGAGCATTAGCACTTTATACTATCAGTAAAACTACCCCAAGCCTAAATTATATCTGGGAGAGCTTACTCTCTATTAGCGCTGGGGAAGGTTATTACGCCATTAATTGCTTCTGTGGCGCTTTGAGCATTAGCACTTTATACTAACAGTAAAACTACCTCAAGCCTTAATTATACCTGGGAGAGCTTATTCTCTACTAGTGCTGGGGAAGGTTATTACGCCATTAATTGCTTCTGTGGCGCTTGAGCATTAGCACTTTATACTATCAGTAAAACTACCTCAAGCCTTAATTATACCTGGCAGAGCTTATTCTCTACTAGTGCTGGGGAAGGTTATTACGCCACTAATTGCTGTACCTCTGTTGGCCAGGGTAGGGACTTTTTTTTTTTTCTTTTTTTTCTCTCTCACTTCTTGATTGTGTATTGCTTCACCACCTCTGATCTAGATATATTTCCCTGTCCAATTGCAGCCTTGGGTAAAGTCTTTTTCTTCTTGGGTATAGGTCTTTTAACCAATCTGACCTTATTATCACCTCTCCCTTCTGAAGGCATACTAAAGCTGTTCACCATGACAGACAAAATCGTAACTCGATCAAAGAAAATTGCTGTTAATAAAAAAGAGGGGAAGCAACCTAGAAAATCTTTGACAAGAGATGTTGATATATCCGGCTGGAGGCAAGGCTCCCTCACCCAATATCTTGAATCTTACTCTCCTGTGGCACACTCTTCATCGTTCTCAACTGATTTGCAGACGGCTAACAAGAGTATAAACCTATCGCTTAATATTAGCCACTTGTCTACTAGTGATCTAAACTCTGTGTGTATTCATAGCTCTTCAGTTGATCTAACGGAGGCCCGTAAAAGGTCTACCCTACGGACCTCTGACACCACATGTATCAACGTGGCAATAGCCAACTCAGTGGTGTCGTCGGACAGGGCTTTAGGTAATAAGTTATTGATGGAAAATGCAGTTTCAGCACACGATGATAATGTCTTTTTAAATGCAGCAGTAGCCCTAGAGGGAGCTGATAATCAGGGTATGACCCCACTGTCTTTAGTGCACTGTGATCAGGCAGTTGCCCTTACAACAGTACAGCCTTTAAATGTGACAGCTCCCCTTGATGGGTTGGTAGGTCAACTTGAGATGTCCATGGCCAAAATTATGGAGAAAAATCTGGTAAATCATGAATACCTCGTAAGCCTCCTATTGGACCAACATGTGGCAGCCAATAAACAGGCTGCCTTGATGAATAAGTCTCTTGCCAACATAGTTGAAAAACTTGAGGGGTTATCAGTAGGCTTAAGTGAAGTTAAAAGCACTCAAAAATCACTTAAAGATACGGGCTTACAAACCCTTAAACTGATTCAGAAAAACATTATAACTAAGAATCCCCCCCCTAAAATGTGTATTACAGAAGGGACACAGACCGACACCCCTATACCGGCTACTGTCGACCTAACAGATTCTAATAAGGAAATGACTTCCAACAGCGAGGGGCCTCGTGCCTCAAGGAAAAGATATGCCGATGCACTGTTAGAAAATGTTCCCCTTCAATTACACGGGTCAACTGTTGCTGAGACTGCTTTGCCATGTGACATCGTACCTCATGCTACTTCCACAGGTTTCAATGGTCGCAATGCCAAGAGAGCCAAGAAAAGTGGGGTAGGGGTACATGCTCCTGAGGTTACCTGTGATACTCTTGACCAGACTCAGTTATGCAATCTAGGGGCTGGTGGACCAATGCGATATGAAGGCGCTCAACCGAGTCGCCAAGGGGCCGATAGATCAATTCAGTATGAAGGTGTGTACCAACCACCTTCTGGTCCACCGGTAAATGGTGTTTTTGTTTTTACAGCTTTCACGTCCCCTAACAAAGAGCCATATCACCCTGCGAGTAGGAAGGAGGTTTTAAAGCCTTTGGAAACTGGAAGAGGTCGATTGAGGGATTTAAATGAGGTGAGTCCAGGTAATAGAAGGAATAATGTTACAAACCCCATTGAACACTTAAGAGATAGACAGGCTGGGTTTAATGTAGAATCTCCTAACCGGCCTATTCGTATTGCTAATGATACTGTAAACCCAGTGCGCCCTAGAGGTTTAATATCGCAGGCTTGCTGTTCTGACTATGAAAGGGACTCCTTCCATATATTATTATTACCTTACCAACCACTCACTGACACGTCTGGATCCCGTGTCTGCCTTAATAGGAGTGCTATCTTAGGCATTTGTAACCAAGGCAATTGTGACTGGGCCCTTTCCAGCCAAGAAATTGTCTGGGTGGATTTTATTCCCGAGCCCTCGTGTCATGGAGGCGAAGCCACTATTGTTGCTTTGTCCACCCAAACTGCCTATGAGAAGGTCTTGTCCTGTAATGAGCTACTGGAAGTTTTTGGGATAAACCTGATAGACAGAAGGGAGTTGATTGCCAAAGCTATTTCCTTTCTGAAAGAGAGTAAACTGGGGGGTAGATCAGCCCTTGGTTACAAAACACTCAATATTGTGCCCTGGAAGGTGGTTCAACAGAGCCTGCAACAGGACCAGCAAACATCGGCTGCACCAGCAGTAAGGCCTCAGGATCATATCCCGTTTGACCCTCCCATATCTTCCCTTCGATCAGGGAATTGTTGCCCTAGTCAGGTTACACAACGGGGAATACTCCCTAACGTGGCCCCCTTAAATCTACCTACAGATGGTGTAAAAATGACAGGCACTACTGTGAATTGTCATGATCTAATTGGTACCGGGTGTTGTAAACCCATGGGGACTTATTACTTTGATAATGCCCCCTGGTCTAAGAATTTAAATGATAGGGGTCGCTCAAATAAGAAGACACCACTTACTATGAATAAAACTGGGACAGCTGGGGCCCAGCTGCACTCTTAGCATCGGTACAAACTAATACTGAAAATGGTGCTAGTTGTGATGTTGCTGCAATGACATTGCGATCACATCATAATCAGGCTGATACTCTATGGGATGAGGAAACACCTAAGTTAGAAACATCCATAAGCTTTCTCAGTTGGAACTGTGCGGGGCTCTACACTCCAGGGATTGATATCGAATGGGAGGAGATACTGCAGGTTAACGATGTTATATTAATCCAGGAATCGTGGTTAGTGTCTGATACCACGTTTAATGGCTTTAATACCTTTGCTCTGAATGCTGTTCCATCCACTAGGGGGAGGCCCTCTGGTGGACTATTGACTCTTGTCAGTCTGAAATTAAACTGGTCGGTTGTTAAGGTATGGAACTATCAAAATGAAGTACTTGGTATTCGTTGTAAAAGGCATATGGTTCCAAACATGGGAACTAGGTATATTACTGTTCTCAATTGTTATTTTAATCCTAGTCTAATAAATAAAGGTGATGTTTTTGTCCAAGGTATTTTGAATTTTATTTCTGATCTCCGGGTGCAGTACTCACGGGATACCTTTATTGTGGCTGGTGATCTTAACACTTGGTTGTTAGACCCGAGATTGGACAGGGCAGAGAGCCCTTATAATGGTTTGATCACTGATCTTAAAATATGTTCTATTCACAAAAGTAAGAAAATGTCACGTAAAGGTCGTATGATATTAGATACTTTTACTGAGTTGGGGCTATGTGCCTTAAATGGGCGTAGCTTATTAGATTCTCCTGCCACGTGTACTTTTATGAGGGGAAGACAAAGATCTATAATTGATTACATATTTGTGGGGGTTGAAGACTGGCGTTTATTTAGCTCCTTTTCTGTTGTACACACAGGAAATAGTGATCACTCCCAACTAAAAGTAGAAATCTTAATATCTTTCCCGTACACAAGACGGTTAAGTGATGCTCCCGAAGTCAGAATTAGGGAAAAGAATGTTATAAACTGGGGTTTGTGTAACAGTGAGTTTATTGGCTCATTCCTAGAACTAACTTTGAACTCAAATGGTGTTCAGGAGGATGATTTGATTACCATTTATAACAAAACAATGGAGGACCTTGCTCTTAAGCTCATGCGGTCCCAGAAAAAAAGGGGCACTAACTCTCGCCCACTTAATCCATGGTTTGATAAGGATTGTAGAGTAGCTAAGAGGAAGCTGCGTAATAGATGTAGACAGGTGCGGGGTATAGAGCCTTACCCAACAACCCAGATAAATACCCTAAAAAAAGATTATAAGAGGTTACTGAATTGTAAAAAATATTGGCATATTCGTTCCCAATGGGATAAACTTACAGAGGCGCTGGGGAAAAGTAACTCCCTGGAATTTTGGAGCATGGTAGCTCTTGGATACAGGTCCATGGACTATTCTGATGTAGTCTTTAACATCCCTCTGAATGATTGGATAGAGTACTTGTTAGAGCACTTGGATGGTACACTAAAAAAGGCGTTGCCTAGTTTGAATATTACCCTTGATGAACCTACTGCTCATCATAATAATGTTGGGGTAGTGAAGTTGGATGTGTTACAGGCCATTAATGGAGTTAATGCCTCTCGAGCTGGTGGGCCTGATAAACTCCCTACATCTATATTCAGCCTTAATAAAGAACTTTGGGCTACTTTTTTGACACCTATTTACAAACAGTTGTTTCTGACAAAAAATGTTCCCCCATCTTGGAAAGGTTCAATCATATGTCCCATCTTTAAGAAAGGAGACAGGAGTCTCCCTGCTTCTTATAGGCTTATTACCATCCAAGATGGTGCGGCAAAAGTTTTTTGTAAGATACTGTTAAAACACCTCCAACTATGGGTAGAGGGGAATAACATACTTGACATCACGCAGGGTGGCTTCCGCAGTAAGGTCTCTACAACTGATCTGTGTTTTTCCCTTGACTATATGGCCAGGAAATATTCTAAGACTGGCTTTGTGGCCTGCTTTGTAGACTTTCGGGCCGCCTTCGACCATGTTGATCGGGAACAGCTATGGCGGAAGCTGGTTGCCTTGGGTATAGACACGGGTTTGCTTCATCTAATCAGGGAGCTCCACGATGGATCTTGGGTGAGAGTAAGGTATAATAGGGACGGTGATCTTTCACCTGCGATTATTACCTCCAGGGGTGTAAAACAGGGGTGCGTGTTAGCACCCCTGTTGTTTAATCTCTATCTCTCAGACTTGCCCTCCTGTCTCGATAGTGTCCATAGTTTTCCACCTCTTGTTAAAAGCATTCGGGTTCACATGATGTCATATGCTGACGATATTGTTGTCATGGACAGAACAGCGGTTGGTTTACAACGCAAATTGACTAAATTACATGAGTATTGTACTAAAAATAAACTAATAGTTAATTTCGATAAAACCCAAGTGCTGCAATTTGGAAGGAAGAAGATCAAGTTCACTTGGTCTATGGGTCAGCATGTTTTATCTGTGGTGAAGCAATACACATATCTGGGAGTGACTTTTGTTAATACCCTGTGCTGGACACAACATATTAAAAATATGATTTCTAGGGGTAGGGCCATGTTACACGGTCTAATCCGGTTCAATAAACTTTATGGTGGTAACAACCTTGAAGCTTTGCTCAGGGTCTACAATCAGAAAATCCTGCCTAAAATTTTATATGGATCTGAAATATGGGGTTCGAAAGCTCAGTGTGACCTTCTTTCCCTAGAAGGGGGGATCTTACGGGGTTGTTTTTCCCTACCTAGGAGTGCCCCCTGCTCTGGTATTCGATTAGAGCTCGCACTGTTCGGAATAGAGCATAAGGTCACCTTGCGTTACATTATGTTCCATAGAAAATTGTATTGCACTACGGCCAATTTAATTGCCAACTTATGCTTCCACGAAATGTGGAACTCTCTGAATGGAACTGGGCACTGTAATATGATAATCTTGTCTGACTTGTTGTTCAAACTGGATGTATGGGACTCTTTCCTAAGTAGGGAGTTAAGTCCTATTATGTTTAAAAAATTACTGGGCAACAAATTAATGGAAGTATCTAGATTGGGTGATATTGAAAAAGCAACCAGCTTAGTTACCTTGGGAAATCTCCTAGCTTTTAAGAATATCTATGAATGTCGTGAAGAGTATTTCCTTACATGTAACTCTACTGTTTTAATGTCCTCTTTTCTTCGCATTCGCTTAGGTATACTTCCTACAATGCAGTACCTTGGGCCAAGGCATAAATTGAGAGGTGTTGATTTATACTGTGATTGTAGGCACAAAGAATTCGATGATGCTGTACATTTATTTTGCCACTGTTCATATGTGGAATTTGCACGTGTACGATGGCTACAGAATATCCCAAACTTTGTTAATGCCACAAATTCTTCTGAAAAATTTAAATCACTGTTTAATTCTACGGAACTGCTGTATATAGTCAATATAGTGAACTTTATGCACTGTGCTTGGAAATCTAAAAAGAATGTTCAGAAATATCTACCTCAAATAATGTGGTAATTGCTAAATGATTTTATTTTAGATAGTGCTGGTGATTAAAATAGGCTTATTTTAATTCTTAATTCTATTTTATGTATTTGTTCTACTGTATTCTATGTACTTATATCTAAATTGTTTATTTTTTTTTTTTCTCTAAAATTGTGCTATAGTATACTCTGTAATGTATTTACATGTTTTATGGCTGAATAGGCCAAATAAAACTATTTTCTACTACTACTATTGAATGCATCAATTTTGGTTTGATGTTGGAGAAATTGGGGTGTTGTCATTCACCACGAGCCGATGACTGCTGGCGAATTATTAATGAGAAATATGACAATTGTATGAGACAAATACAGGAAACTATTACTCATGTCGTATATGATAACTGGGAAGTGGCAAAAGCAAATACAGAGTTGGGTACTTGGTTTGATGGGGAATGTAAAGCAAGGAGGAGAAAACTTTGGAGGGAAGTCTCCAAGGCTCGTAACATAAAGTGCATTGACTCTGTAAAAATTGTGCGTGATCTGCAACAAGAATACAAATTCTTTATAAAAGGCAAGAAACGTCAATATAAAATGAAAATACAAAATTTATTGAGTGAGTGTATGGATAATAAAAACACGCAAAAATATTGGCAAATGCTTAACAAAATTGCCTTTAAAGATATTATACAAGCCCTGGACTCATTTATAAGTGAGGTTCGATGGGTAAATTTTATCAAAAAATTGTATGGTCCGCAAATGGTGGAGTTTTCTATGCCTCAGAGCATGGAGCACTTGAACTACCCTGAAGATAAAATTAAAATGGTAATTGCTGCACTAAATCCTTCAAGAGCGGCGGGACCAGAAGGGATCCCTCCCTTATGTTTTACGCTGGCACCGGACAAGTGGACCCCTGTAATAACTCCTATTATTAATTCATCACTTACTAACTTTAGGGTACCTGATTCATGGGTAGGCTCGGTACTGTTCCCACTCCATAAGAAAGGCGATAAAGCTGATCCAAACTCGTATCGCCTCTTGGCACTAATGGATCCATCTGCGAAAGTTTTAGCTAAGCTTTTACTAGAGGAATTGATGAAGTGGGAATCAGTGTTACAAATTGTGCCAGCCTGTCAGATTGGATTTAAAAAAAACTGTTCAACTGTAGATCATTGTGTGACCCTTGAGTTATTACTTGACAAATATATTAGAGGGAAGAACTATAATGTCTTTGCATGCTTTATCGATTTTTCGAAAGCCTTTGACAGAGTGCCGCGTCATCGGTTGTGGGGGAAACTTTTGAAGTTTGGATTTCCGGATTCTTTGGTTAAAAATGATTATCACACTATATACTAATACCTGGATCCAAATAAGATGGGGCAGTAAAGGGGAACTCAGTAGGAGGGTTAAAACTTTCAAAGGCTTAAAGCAGGGATGCATACTTGCGCCTTTTTTGTTCAACTTATTTTTAGCAGATATAGATGAGATATGGAAAGAAGTTGATGCAACCCCGCCGCATATGGGTGGAGAGGCGATAAATGCGCTTATTTTTGCTGACGACATGGTCTTATTGGACCTGACACAGAGTGGGCTACAAAACAAACTTGATCGTTTAGCTAGGTACTGCACTGATAATGAAATTGTTATTAATTTAGAAAAAACAAAGGTGGTGGTGTTTGGAAAATGTAAAACGAATATAGCAAAAAGATGGGCTATTCCCGATGGATCAATTAGTGTACAAGATTGGTACAAATATTTGGGCGTGTGCTTTTCAGCAGATGGAACATGGTCAAAACATACCCGTTTACAAATTGCTAGGAACAACTTGATCACTAATACCATCTGTAGTTTGGGTAATAAAAAGTTTGTACAATCGGCTATGGAAGTTATGGAGATGTATAAATCCAAATGGCTGGGTTCTTTACTTTATGGTGCTGAACTCTGGGGGTTTAGTAACCGGGCCATCTTGGGCTTAGAGGAACGTAAAGCATTGAAGCGTTTATTCTTGCTCCCGCAATCGATTTCAAGTGATCCAATATATCTGGACCTAGATTTATTATGTATGGAGGGGCGCATTGAATATAAAATGGTCAACTATTTACTGAAAAAGATAGCATGTATGAGGATGGGCTTGCTCCTACACAAATGTCTTGGGGAAGCGTTGAAAAGTGATCTTTCTTTCATCCTAATTAATTCGGTAAAATCTGTTCTTAGTAAGTTAAATTTGAATTCATTGCTAGAAGAGACCTTGGATGGTGTTGATTATAACCCTGTTGTGGTTCGAGACAATATTGAGTTGTTGTACTTTACTCAACATTTGAATATGTGTGGGGAAAAGGTGACTTTAAGACACTATGTAAAATCTAAAACTTTCAAAAGGATGGAGCCTTTATTCCTACAATGTACTAATAGTAGAGTGTTACGTTCCCTAATCAAATTTAGGACGGGTACACTCCCAGTAAGATGGTTTGAACTAGCCAAGGCTAAAATTCCGCGTGAGCAGCGCTTTTGTGTGGCGTGCAATGACAGTATAGACGACCTT
>JASBQP010973975.1:0-10396 GCA_030265095.1 Desmognathus fuscus
GATCCCGCATCGATCTCTTTCTGTTTTGTGGCATTTCTGGTGTTTGCACGTTAAGAGCGAGCGATCCTGGTTATTTGCCACCCCTCGTTATCTCTGGAAGGCCCTGCACGGGGCAGGCTAAGGGCTCTGAACTAGGGGGTGTGTTCATGCAAAAAGGGCCGGTTGCTATCGCGGGCTCCTCTTTCATCACAATAGGCATTTGGGCAGTTAGTCTCTCCTCAGTGGACGAATAATGTATTTAGGCAGTATGCAGCACCTTCTGCAGGTGGTTAATGCTAGATCTTTGGGTGGTGAGGTGCTGTTTCATGGCACCTTCTAAATTATCTACCTTAAACTAGTCCCAAAAAGAGAATGGAAAGAATTCTATTTATGTCAACTTCTACAGCAGCTAAAGATATACATTTTAGGAATGCAGTGGTGCAATTTGCACCAGCATAAGATGTTTCTGTCTGCATAACTTGCACCAAGATAAGATAGTGTCAAAAACAAAAAGGCCACCAAAAGAATTGTGATTAAGATATATATCATATAAGAGCCATCCTCTGAAAACTCAAAAGTTAAATCTGAACCCCACAACCAATTTTGAATGAATTTGCACATGAATCATGACCCATCTTGGCCCCCAGAAATGTAAAGAATTTCACAAAACTCTGTTTAGCGGTATGGGCTGTGCACTTGAGCAAAAATAGGTCATGTTTCTTATGGGAAAATAAATGCATTTTTCAAAAAAAGTGTTGTCAATTTTCAACTGTGATAACTTTCAACTAGTGTGAGCGTGTGGGGTGCAGCAGAGTGCTGCTGAGTTTGTCTGTCTCTGGCTGTCCTGTCTGCCCTGGCCATGCAGCCTACCAATTCTGCTGCACTCATATCTCCCATCTGGCATCTGGAACTACAATTCCCAGCAGGTACCAGAAGACATTAGGAGGTGCCTGGAACCATTTGTGACTCCCAGAAGATGAGTGTCACATTTTCCATTTTACCTGCTGCATTTGATTCAGCTGTAGCCCAGCCTGAGCCCCTGCTCAGGCTGGGCTCCTGCTTTAAAACTACCTGCTGCTCAGAGCATAGCAGTGAGTGTGTGGGGTGCAGCAGAGTGCTGCCGAGTGCGTCTGTCTCAGGCTGTCCTGTCTGTCCTGGCCGTGCAGTCTACCAATTCTGCTGCACTCATATCTCCGGTATGGCATCTGGAACTACTATTTCCAGCAGGCACGAGAAGCCATGAGGAGATGTCTGGAACCATTTCTGCCTCCCAGAAGATGAGTGCCACATTTTTCATTTTTCCTGCTGTATTAAATTCTGCTGCAGCGCAGCCTGAGCTCCTGCTTTATAACTACCTGCTGCTTAGAGTCTAGCGGTGAGCATGCAGGGTGCAGTGGAGTGCTGCAGAGTGTGTTTGTCTCTGGCTATCTCAGGCTGATGAAGGCCAGGCTGGCCTGTCAGCTTTACTGCAACCTTCTATCCTGCAGGCTAAATCTAATCTAACAGAAGGTACAGTCTCCTTACCTCTCCATTTATTTGGGTACAGATGCTTAAGAACTAACTCATTTATTGAGGCTTCCTTCCTATGGTCCGCTCTGGCAGTAAGCTTTTCTGCTTCCAGGATGGTAATTATTGTGAAGGTGCCAAGTGTCTAAACTGAGTTATACTCAGTTTAGACACTTGGCTAACACATCTTTTTTGTTTTTGGGCAGCGATGGACGAAAACAGTGGGCCAACTGTGCTGCTTTACCACAGTGTTCCAAACAAAGCATGCAGGATTCTTTATGTTTTTACTTATGTTAGACCCTTGGTGTTAGAGGAAACCTGCCTACCTAAAGTGCACGTTGCATTCTGTTTTTGTCTTTCACATAACTGTACTTACATATTTATACATCAACCTGCTTAGCTGTCAATCAGAAAGTTTTTTTCTTGGAGCCTGTCATGCCATCTACTGGGATCACAGAGAAACATCCTTCGGACCTGTATTTCCAAAAGGCCATTACACACATTGATAATCGTGTAGCAGAAATGATGCAAGCAATAGAAGAGGTGCATCTTAAATCTCTACATGCTGATGTGCACAAGTCTAGCACCCAAGACCTCCCATCCCTACAATCATGCCCTTCTGCTCCCATCACAGTGTTCCAAATATCTGCAGATGATGCTGTTTTAATAGATCGCTCAGTTGTGGTTGTCTCAGCTGTTAATGAAAGGCTCTCTCAGTCTCCAAACCTATCCATTAATTTGGATATTCCCCCAGTAACAGCAGTCAAGTAGGTGGTAACCAGATAAAGGAAATCCTAGGCTTCAACTGTAAAACTACCTGCTTAAAACCTCACAGTAAAAAATTAAGAAAGAGTAGAACCCAGATTGTGGTTAACAAAGGCCAACCTAATAAATTTCTGTCCAACCTGTGTACTTCAATAGAGTCTAACTGCTCCTCAATCCCTTACATAGCAAGTAAACCAATAACGAAAACAGCAGTGGCCAATTCCACTGCACCAGCAGCCAATATGGAAGACCCCATTATTTTGAAAGCCTCCATAATAGAGAATATAGAATGAATGGCTAAATTGATTGAGGAACTACATGTAAGACTAAGTGCCTGAGAATAACTATATGAGACCAAATTCACTAAGGTGGTGGTTTATAAGGTTCCTTCTATCATTTCTGAACCTCCTCAGATGAAGGAAATTCCATGTATAATGTCAATTAGATTTCTATCACAGCACATAGATCTGCTCCCACAGGAAACACTCTTTACTTGTATCTGTGTAAATGTTCCAAGTGTATTGAAGGGCATTGGAACAGTCAATGGACTAAGATGCCAGACAATTTGTCACTTTAGCAACTTTTATAACATCTTTCTCTGGCAGTCAGACATACAGAAGGTAAATTGTGTTGCCTGGATTGGTCCCAGATGCAAGAGCTTGCAGGGAGACTGCGTCATTATCAGATTTAATAATCCTAAATTGGTGTCTGCTATCATTCATAACCCAGCCATTTATTCCCCATGATGCACTGGGCATACATACGGGTACTGCTGTTGGGGTTTTTCAATCTGCTGCAGGTGTCCACTATGCCAGCAAACCCTTCAAGGGAGTTGCCTTTTCAGCCAAGCAGCAATACATCTAGGCTTCCCTTTATATCTGCCTGTTATCCATGCCACAGTAATCCCCAGGGGCAATTTACTTGGAACCAGTCTATCAGTATCCCACTCATAAATTATTTCTCCCCATTGTATTCCATTGACTGCAATGGCTAATACACTCTCAAACCCTCAAGAGAACCTGGGTGCTTACATAAGTAGGCACTCAATATTTTCACACCCAAAAGCACCCTCAGTCTCTAAGCACTCAAACTTAGAGGTGATTAACTGGAATGTAGCTGGTTGGGGAGCAAATGTAACAACGTGGATATGATTAACTTTTTCAATAAGAACATGATCATTTGTCTGCATGAGACTTGGCTTAGCAGCCTGATTGCACTGGAGGATTAAATCTTATTTGACCACTGCCTGTAACTCGAAGAGGGGTTGTGCCCAAGGGCGTCTTGCAATGCTAGTTAACATCAGCTTTGATGGGTCTATGATACATCATGATTATGCAAGTAATAATGTGGTGATTATTTCCATCATTCCTACAATTAGCCCTCAAATCACAATCATTAATATTTATATAAGACCATGGCTGGAGGCGACAAGAATGTCTTGGAAGATTTAAATAATTGGCTGAAAGACTATGATTTTTGTTTCTAATGGTATAACTTTAGCTACATTACACAGAATCATGCTAGCTGGTTATCTAAACTCCCATATCTCACTTAGCAAGTTTGTCTCTCATAATATGGTGATTGATGAAATTAATGTCATCACCCAGCTTTCAGGATTCCCTAAAAAATCGAATTCCGATGGTGTGGCGCTGTTCAATTTTTAGAATCTAACAACATGAAAACTGCCAATGGGTGAAATAGAAGTGAGACACCAGCCCAAGATACATGTTTTAGCTCTGGCTCCCCCACACAATTGATTATATTGTGTGTGAGGATTTTCTGTGGACACTTTCATAGATTTTATGGTATGTGAAAGGTTTGATAGTGATCATGCTTTGATGAAGCTCATAATCTCAACAGACATGTTAGCTAATGCCAACACAGGGTATGAAATTGTGATTCATTTTGATGCACCCTTAACCCCACCAACTCTGTCACTGAACAGGCAGAGACTGGTCTGGGATCATGCGCTGGAAGCAGAAGCTAAGAGGGTGGCTATTAACTGGGTCCATGGTAATTCTTTAAGTGGCTGTTCCCTAACTGAGAAGAGTAAATTGCTCTTTGCAGAGATAACTTTAATTACATCTAAACCATCATGTAACAATATGCCATCCTCTGATGAAATCCAGAAACGTAAGTGGTATAATAGCAACTGCAGACAAGCTAGAGTCCTTTCATAAGGCACTAACCTCCCGGGGCCAGTCCTTAATCAAGTTATTCTATGCAAAATACAAATCTACTGTGAATTTGGTGAAAATACAAACTACAAATGATTTCTGCATCTCAATAGTAGAAGCTGCCTCCTGCTCTAATCCTACACTGTTTTGGTATACTGTTATCTCCCACCTATATGGCTATGACTGTACCAAGCTTACTCCAACATCCATCCTGCTCATTGAGTGGTACAACCATTTTTCAGCCTTATTTTATGATCCAAATTTCACCAGGGTAACTACTTCTGAGGGGAGGCTGGAACCTGATTCCGGTTGAATTGCTTTAACAATTAGCAAGCAGCAATTATATGAAGCAGTTCTAAATTTAAAACAAGGGAAAGATGCAGGTGCTAACTGTCTGCCTCCAGAATTGTTTCTTTCTGATAGATCATTCTAGATTCAATTCCTTGTAGACTAGTCCAATGTGCTACTGGCCAGAGGCACCTTCCCTGATAACTGGAGGATTTCCCACATTATTCCAATTTACAGACGTATTTTGCCCATTTCAATAATAATCAAGCTTTTTTCAGCAATTTTGCCAAATTTAGTGTAGGAGTGGTTTCACGCCACTGAACAATTGAGCTACCTGCAATTAGGATTAAGGAATAGTGTGGGAACATTGGATACCATCCTTCTGTTGAATCTAATCACAGAAAATTATAGAGTCAGTGCCCAAAACCCACTGGCAAACAGGCGCTACAAATGTCTGGAAGGAAAGCATAGACAAAGATAGTAATAAGGATCAGACAAAGATAGTAATAAGGTCAATTGTGGGGAAGTAAGTCTTTTTCATGAATGTGCTTCAACCAGAACTTTCCCCATTTATAAGGACTGCATCAGGGTTGCCCCTTGCCCCCATCTCTTTAATTTCTATATAAATACTGTTATGGCACACCTACTTGCTCAAGGAGTATATGCCTGTTGGCCTCAGGGACAGTGAATCCCTGGATGTATTTAAAAAGGATCTTCAAACAACCCTGTTCCCCAACATAACTTGAATCTGTTGGTTGCCTGTTCTCTTCGGTTTATGACCTTGGGCACTCTCTATGGATTGTTTTGCTTTTGTTTGGCTATGATGAAAGATGTGCTCTGAGGCCTGTGGGTGATGTACAAAATAAACAAACATGGACATTGACGTTGACATTGACATGCCCCCACCATGGGAGGGAGACAGATACTTATAATGCTTTATGAAGATGATGCAGTTTTCATAGGACATATCCCCAAGGCCATACATCAACTTTTAAATAGCTATGAGGAAACAATCACCAGCCTTGGGCTACATATTAACCTCTCCAAATCAAAGATCTATGTAATTGCTAATAAGGGTCACAGCTTAGCTAGACTATCCTTTTCGCTAGCATCACAGACCTTAGAGAAGTTAGACACATATAATTACATGGGCTGTTCCATTAAATCGAACCCTTCCTGACATCCAATGGCTGAATCTGCAGCCTGGATATCTGCTCAAGTTAATGGCTCTAGAACAAGGTTGCTGAGTAGGGTGCCAAAAAACATGTTAAAGCTGGGGTTTGAGTATACAGGCCAAGAGTGTTTCTGTTTGTTCATATGCCTGTGACATATGCCTGTGACAATGAAACCTGACATAGAGGAAAGAAGCTTTTTGAAGAGATTGCTTTCACTTCCAAAATCTACAGCAAATGAACTCTTGTATCTCAAGACTAAGATAACTCCCAATGGATCAAGAATAGTACTTGCCCTGGTATTACTGTTTGTAAAAATTTGGCATAAAGCTGAGAGTAACTTCATAAAAAACATAATGATTCAACTCCTCATCTCCTTCAGTCAGATAGGAGTGCAGTCTTTTCTGTGAGCCAGAGAAAATTGGGATATGGGAGGTTTGGGACTGTGCCACAGCAACTGGACCGGACTATAGTGGTACTCCGGGCAGTTGTTGTGTATCTGATTGTATACCTTCCACCCTAGAGGGACGGACTCAGGGGAGGGGCGCTAGAACCCCCTCAGGCCTTACACCCACCACCCAACATCAGCTGTAGGAACAGCCCCACATCAGCCCAGGCACATTATATACAATACAGATGGCATTACATATATTACACTATATTACATGGGTGCGAAAGGAAATGAGACCAGGCAGGGATTGGCAAAATAAAGATGGATTTATTGGACTGGAAAATAACACAAGGAAAAGGCAATGCTACAGAAAATGAAAAACAATAAGGCTAGCTAGGCTAATACAGGCAGGCTGTCAGTTACAGTAAACCTAAACAGTATGATGCAGTGCTAACCCTGGACAGAAATAACAAGGATCCTATCAGGAAGGTACAAACAGTCATACCACGAGACATAACACACAACAAACTAATACTAAGGGTTGCCTATGGTATTGAGGGGGGTCAGAGGGAGGCACAAGTTGCTTAATGGGTGCACACTAGCCTTGGACCTGAACCTGAAATAAAAGGCTCAGGGGACAGTTAGTGATGGCAATAATAGGGTTAGATGCAGGGCCTGGAGACAGGCCTGAGGTCAGGGGCCCACTTCTAGCTCCTGGGTGGGGCCCCTGGGTTGCTGGGCCTTGGAGAGCAACAGGGCCCAGCCAAATGGCAGGCCTCTCCTGATGGGAGGCCTGGTCAGTCAGGGAACCCCAAAATGGATCCCTGTAAGAACTTGGCAGCTTACCCAGCAAGGGTGGGTCTTCATGTGCCCCTAAACTGGGGTTCCAGATAAGCTGAAACCCCAGGGAGCAGAAGGCTGGCTGTCAGGGCAAGAAAAGGGCCTAGTCATTGGAGTGGGGTAGGGAGAGAGAGAAAGAGAGGGAAAAATAAAGGGAGGGAAAGAAATAAAAGAGGAAGAGGAGGAGGGGAAAATAAAGGAAAAGAGGAAAGCAAAGGTGAAAGAAGGCTTGTTCTGCACTGGAGGGGCTGGGGGAGGCAGGGGTGTGCAGGCTGCTGGGGTGTATTTTCTGGGAGAAATCACTGGGTGGAGGACCTGGGGCTCCGCTGCCCAGATCATTCAGCCAGATGTGACCTAGGGAGCCAGCCCTCCCTTATCTAGAGGTTGAGAGAACCTAACATGCTCTACCTCCTCTGGGGCTGGGTTGTCCCGGATGCGCAAAGCACCAGGCTGCTTGTCACTGGGGATACTGGGGAAGGAGGGAGAGAGCACTGGGGTGATCTCCCTCCTCATGGGAGTATGAGGATCCCGGATGCGCAGTGCCTGCTGGGCCACATGTCACAGGGGAGACCAGTGGTGTGGAAATAAGGTGCGTGGTATGCTGGGGGCCCCACACTGGTGTGGGGCTCACTGGTTGACAGTGGAGGCCAGTACCTCTTGATGGGGAAGGCGTGGGGTGGTGCAGCACACAAACACAGAAATGAAAAAAGGGAAAAACACAAACAAACTAAGAACACCAAGAAAGTGTCCCCACTGGGAATTCTAGAGGATCCCAAGAGCCTCCCAGCCACACCGGCTTACACAAATCCTTTTCCCGGGCTGGGGGGCTCATAGGTCCCCAAGGAGACCTGAGAGCAAGACAGCTGGTAGAGAGAAAAGAAGAAGAAAGAAGAATGAAGAAAGAAGATACCAGGAGTTGAAGATACCAAAAGAAGAAGACAGGAGTCAAAGGAAAGAAGAAGAAGACCGGAGGAGATGAAAAAAAGAAGAAGAATGAAGAAAATAGAAGAAAAAGGAAGAAAAGGAAGAAAAATGAAGAAAACCAAAGAATACTCACCCGGAGTGTGCCGGGAGCCGTGCAGGGCCTTCGGGACCATTTCCAAGATGGCCACCAAAGTCTTGATGCCACGTGATGTCATCACGTGACGTCAAGAGGGCGGCGCCCACAAGGGAAATGAAGGAAATGGAAAAAAGACTTCCGGATTAAGCAGGTAAGAGGGGTTTTTAAATAAATTAAATGATTAATCTAATTTTAATGATAGAATCATTAAAATTAGTTAATCGGAAGTAAAGGGGTAGGGTTTGGGATAATTTAGATTAAATTTAAGGATTGGGAAAATTATTTAAATTCCAGGCAGGGGATGGGATTAAAATTAATATTTACCTTTTAATACTTACAGTCAGGGACGGAGGGAGCCCAACGAGGGAGCAGCGCCTGATGAGGGAGAAGGACGGAGGAAACCGAGGACAGAGGTGAGAGAGATGAGAGCGCTGTGTGGGACACAAGGAGGAAGGTAGGAAAAAGGGTTTTTTCTTAGATTTTAAAGAAAAGGGGGGTGATAGAGGGTTGGAGGGGAGAGGTAAGTAGGACAGTTGAGTACTAGAGAAGAGGGTGGCAGTTGCGAGGGATAGTTTATACAGAAAAGGGGGAAAAAGTAAGTTAGGGAAAGAAAGGGACTCAGGCAGTTTTTTTACCAGGCAGGACCAAGGAGCAGGCTAAAGATCTTCAGGTAGGTTGAACTGGAATCCGGCAGAGTAGAGGGTAGGCAGGAGTGAGAAAGAGAGAGTCCAGAACAATGGGGCAGGCAGGCAGTTATATTCTTCTCCAGGGGCACCCTGACAGGAGAAAGACAGGCTGAAATTTGACTGTGGCCAATCAGAATTTGGGAGGGTTATAGAACCTGTTAAGCAGGTTTTTTGGCAGAAGGCAGAGGCTAAGGTAGGAGGGGACTGAGGATTAGGAGGGAGTACACATTGGGGAGTGTAGAGAGAGGGGTTAGCCAGACAGTCAACATAGAACAAGGAAAGAAATACACAGATGGTGTTCTTCAAAGGGGAGAGGTGACAGAGATTTCCAGGAAGGGGATGTGACAGGGCACAATAGGGTGTGATTAGGTTTTAGGAGGTTCAGAGAGTTGGTTAATTAGTTTTAGGAAGAACAGAGAGTTAGGGGGTTTCAGAGGAGGGTGATAACAGTATGAATAAGTGACTGACTCCAAAGAGTCTGACAGAGCTGAGCTTTGGGGAGGGGAAGTGTGGTAGATGGACAATAGGTTTTAATTAGGTTTCAAGGAGGAACAGAGGGTTGGGGCTTCAAAGGAGTGTGATGGATGTGTCAGGGTATTGAAAACAGGTTTGGCAGGGTTTGTGTAGGAGGCAAGAAATCTAAGATGGGGTTTAGGGACAGATAGAAACAAAATGGAGGATAGGGCCTAGTGAAGTGGCAAGAGGGGGAGGAGGGACATTAGGGGGCTGCAGGCTGAACAGAGTGAGAAACACCATGGACATTCAGGGTTACATAGGATTTGAATGGGAGCTACATGGATAACCATAGACAGGGCAGCTACATTGCAGTGCAGGAACATGAGGAAAAACCCAGGAAGGGGAAAGTTAGAGTTAACAGGAGGCAAAAGCTACCATGGTTAACACATGTTCTCAAGATGCTGTCTAGCCTTGATTAAGGGATATCTTTAACTCAATTGATATATTGTGACTTCCTGCAGCCTCATCATTAAGGAGAGTGGTGTTGAACATTTTTATGAAGCGCTGTTTGCTGCTGCAGGCTCAAAAGGCTCAGTAAAAACTCATCTTCCATTTATGTATACAGAATTACAATTGTTACAATGGCTCTGTAGTTCAAATTTTGAAAGATGCCTCTTGATGCATTTTAAACACTTCCTTACTTAAGACAAGTGTGAAGACAGTAATCTGTGTGTGTATGTGTGTTTTCTTTTTTTTGCCAGCTAGGGGCCAAATAGACCCCTAGGCTGGGCTGTGTGAGTGTGTAGCCTAGGGTTTAGGGTGTTCCCTTGGATGCCCTGTGTAGCTGCAGGGGTCCTGTATGACCCCTGACCAGCATGGTAAGGTGGGGAGGACCTTGGGTGGGCCCCTATATGTCCACAGGTACCTGGAATTGCCCCAGCCCTAGTCGCAGCTAGTGCACCTTGGGGGTCCCCTCCTGCATCCCATCCCTTGTGTGCCCTCTCCTGGCTAGGTTTTAGCTCAGGGAATGAACCGGGACAAAGTTTAGACTGTCCCTGTTCGTGTGTGAATGATTG
>JASBQP010985046.1:0-10367 GCA_030265095.1 Desmognathus fuscus
ACGTGCATATAAATCTAAGCAGTACTGTTTAATTTTTTTTATTGATACACGTCATCATATTACAATAAATGCAACCACTTAGTTCCAGAATTTGAAAAAAGTAATAATATATACATTAAAGCAAAAAATTTAAGAGAAAGTACATGAAAAATGAAAACAATAGCAAAAACAACCTAATCCTAATGCATGCTGTACAGAAAAAGAGGAAAACAAGAGTAATAAATTAGAAAAAATGAAAGTGAAGGGGGTAATGCCCCTATTAATCCCCATCAGATGCATTGCTATTTTCATAATTATTACTTAAAAAGGCTCGCATGGGACCCCAGACAGCTAATAATCTATTGATACTTCCTCGTTTAGTCAATATAGCTAATTCATGGTAATAAGACTCAAACAGCTGTTTTAGCCAAATCTCACCAATGGGAAATAACCCAGAGATCCAATTTCTTGTGATATTAAGTCGTGCACAAGCCATTGCAGTAAACACAAAGGGACGTATTTCTGCATTTAAAGAGGGTTGATAGCCAAATAAAATCATTCTAACAGAAAATTCTAGTGTTTCATCACATATTTTAGACAATTCCTTGAAAACATATTTCCAATAGCCCCTCAACTTAACACAGGTAGCCAGCATATGAATTAAATCAACACCTATTTCGTTACAGCGGTTACATCGGGATAATTGAGAAATGTTGAACTTGACACCCATTTCGGGCGTAAAATATAGACAAAAGAGGGTTTTATAGACGTTCATTTTTAACTTGGCAGGAAGTAATATTTTGTTCATCAAATGAATGGTAGTCTTCATATCTTCAATAGTTATAGTTTCCATGCCAAGTAATGCAGTCCATCTCTGAGCTTTGATCTCAAGATCATGTGGTGCATTACTGACCAAAACGTTATAGTAAGTAGTGATTCTGGCAGTTTTATCAAGAAAGGCATCAACAATTGGATGTGATTCCCCATACGTTTTTCTAGACTTATGTTCCAAAAAGCACTCCCTCAATTGTAAGTACTTGAATAAATGTCTGTGGGTAAGATCATATTGTATACGAAGGTCGTCAAATGACCGAATTATTTGATTAGTTATGACATTGGATAGTGTCGTGATACCTTTCTGTCTCCAACTGCCAGAGATAGCATCAGTGATTGTTGATGAAAAGCTAATGTTTTCCCAAATTGGGGTGTAGATTGAAAAATATTCTATCTGGTATTCTCTCATAATATTCCTCCAAGTAGTAATAAAGCCTCGGGCCAGGACTGATTTCATAGAACCTAAAGTTGTTCTGCCGGGGAATTGAAACAAAAAATTTAGGCGATTAGCCGGGAAGATTATATCTAAAGAAGTGTGATAGTCTCCGGAGTTCTGAATCTCAGCTAGCCGGCTTCCCAAAGATGCCCAGTAGTAAAATCTGAAGTCAGGTAGCTGGAGACCTCCGACTTCTTTCTTGAGTCGGAGCCAGCTATAAGCTCGTCGGGGTTTTTTATTGGACCAGATAAATGATCCCAGAATAGATCGAATCTTAGAAAAAAAAGAGGGAGGAACATAGATTGGAAGGGCTCTAAATAGGTATAAAAACTTCGGTAATATTGACATTTTGATCAAATTAATTCTTCCAATGATGGATAGTGGAAGAGTCTGCCATTTTGATAGCAGTTGTTCCGTAGATTTCAAGGCTAAATCATAATTAAGTTCTTTCATAGTTTTAAGTGACGCGTGCAGTTGTATGCCTAAATATTTGACTTGTGTACGTAGAAAGGGGGAAGTAAAGTCGGGGCTGTTAACTACCAGAATCTCAGTTTTATCTGAATTGAGTTTATAGCCCGAGTATTGGGCAAAATCCGTAGTGTGTTGTAAGATGTAAGTCATAACATTGTCAGGTTGATTCGTAAATACCGCAATGTCGTCTGCAAAAGCAGCTACTTTAGTTGAGCCCAGTCTTGTTGGGACCGGTGAAATCCCTATTTCTTGAGTCAGGGCTTGGAGTAAAGGCTCGAGGTAGAGCGCAAATAGTGCCGGTGAAAGAGGGCACCCCTGACGAGTACCTCGTTCAATGGGAAATGAATCAGAAAGATCTTGATTAATAATTAATGCAGCCCGAGGGTTACTGTATAAAGCTTGTACACTTAAAATGAAAGAGTCCGGGATGCCAAATCTCTGCATGATGCGCCATAGATATGTCCAATTGGATCTATCAAACGCTTTTTCTGCATCAAGCAGGATGACAGCTAAAGGTGTTTGTTCTGAGTTGGCATGATCTATGAGAATAGTGGCTAAGTTAGTGTGAGATGTGGTTGAACGACCGATAACAAATCCATGTTGTATATCGGAGACTAAAGCTGGTAAATAGATATTTAATTTGTTCGCTAGAAACTTCGCAAAGATTTTGCTATCGACGTTGAGAAGGGATATAGGTCTATAAGATCCACATTCTCTGGGATCCTTGCCTTTTTTAGGAAAGACAGAGATATTGGCCATAAGCCAGCTCTCTGGGGTGGTATGTTCTGTTTGGATATATCGAAATAGTTCAGCAAATAAAGGTTTAATTTCTCGCCAAAAGCATCTATAAAATTCCCCCGGAATGCCATCCGGGCCTGGGGCCTTACCCATGGGGACTGACTTAATAAGCAAAGTCAGTTCTTCTTCTGTAACTAATAGCGAAAGATTGGTCCGAGCTTCCTCATTCAACACCGGGAAGTGAAATTTAGATAAATAATTTTCAAAATTGACATCATGTACCAGATTGTCTTCCTGATAGAGAGCCTGGTAAAATTCAATGAACACCTGTTTAATCCTTTTCTCATCGCTCACCAATTGTCTATTAGAATCATATATTTCCTTGATACGTTCTTTAGACTTTTTTTCCTTAGACATTGTAGCCAGGACTCTGCCAGAAAATTGGCTGAACTCATATATCTTTTGAAAGCGAGCCTGATTATTCCTTAAAATTTTTTCCCTATCGTTGGTTTGTAATTCTATACGTAGAAGTTTTATTCGGTCAAGTATAGTATTGTCTATACCTCGATTAAGTTCTAGCTCTCTAGCGTGTTGGCTTTGGAGCTGGAATAATTTGTCTCGTGTTTTTTTAATTGTATCTTCTTCAAGCCTTTTTTTCTTGATAGTATAACTAGTAATCCTACCCCTAATGTAGGCCTTAAAGGCGTCCCAGACAATAGTAATGTTAGCCGACCCCTGATTGTTTTGGATATATTCTAAAATCTCCTGACGCATTTCTTCCACAAATAGGGGGTCATCAACTAAGCTGCGATCAAAAGTCCATCGTCTAGGTTTAATAGGTAAGGTGATGTTTTTCAATTTAAGTGTGATGGGGCCATGATCGGAGATATTGATAGGTAGTATCTGGCTCTCGCTAATCGATTCTAGTTCTTTGGAAATCAAAAAGTAATCGAGTCTTGAATATTGTGAATGCCTATTAGAAAAAAAAGTATACTGTTTCAAAAAAGGGTTTTTCCTCCTCCAAATATCAGTCAAGTCCAGATTGTCTATCATATCTAATAAAACATTTCTAGATTTTGACATGTAATTAGAGCTAGCCTGGCCTGTCTTGTCCTTCTCAGGATTGAGAGGGATATTATAATCACCACAGAGTATAAGAGGGTGAGAGAGAACGGCGGCTTCTAATTGAATTTCTTGCCAGATTTCAGTCTCGTCTTGATTTGGACCATAAATAACAATTATAGTGAAAATATTAGTGCCTAATGAACATGTGGTAAGCAGCCATCGTCCTTTGCTAGAACTTTTAAAGTATGAGACTATTATATCAGGATTATATATCAGCAATGCCACCCCTCTCGAATGCTGTGAGTTACAAGACGTGTACACCTCCTTAGCTCCAAATCTTTTCAACAAATTCAGATCTTTCTTCATTAAATGTGTCTCTTGTAAACAAACAACGTCGGATCGAAGAGATTTGGTAAAATTCATGATACTGTCTTGCTTGTCTCTGTTCAGCATGCCGTTTATATTCCAGCTAAGTATTGTTAGCGCCATATCGTAAAAGCTGATAGTACATTAGTATTTTACAAATTTTTGCATTCAACATTTTGACCAAGTAAGACCCATTTCTTTTTATATTTTTCCATTTGCTTGTGAAATTATATATCTCTGGAACTCGTGGTGCATAAAGAAAAGTAAGTGCTCGTTTAACCCCCCTCCCACAGGGAGCCTTCCCCCCCCCCCTGTCTCTGAGGCCTACTAATCCTAAGCGCTGCCGTTGTTAGAGAGCGCAAGGAAGCTAAGCCCAGGCCCCTGGATTGGGCCACGACTCAGACCAGCCAACAATTCAAGAAATTTTCATTTTCCCCCCCTAAAGTGTCTGCATGTCGGTAGTTGGCTGAGCTGGTGATAGACGATCCAATTCCTGCTGGGCTTCTTCTCCTGAGAAGCAAAACCGAGTGCGGTCTCCGTGGATAACTTTCAGTTTTGCCGGGTCCTGGAGATATGCAGATGCGCCTAATTGCTTGAATTTATCTATAAACGGTCTGAGTTCCCATCTGACAGAGGCTGATGTCGAAGAAATGTCAGTTCGAGAAAAAAGCAGCATGTTTTCTACCTTTCTTGGCTTGTTAGGTCGAGTTAATTTAGCCATCTCATCACGAAGAAGCAAGTTGCCATAGGCTACTGTGAAGGGGCGAGGTTCTTTCTTTCTTGATAATTTAGAAGACATGTAAGCAGGAGTTCTATGGGCTACCTGAATCTCGTGATTTAAATCCCAAGTTTCTAGTTCAGGAAAGGCTTTTTGGAACAGCTCTATGATGAACATTCGTGTTTTATTTGTGTCAGGACCTTCAGCACCTTCTGGTATTCCAAACCATTTTAGGTTCCTTTTGCGGCTTCTGTCTTCAAGATCTTGAGCTTTCCTTTTAAAATATTGTACTTCTCGTTTCGTTGAGTCAAGATCCTTATGAAGAGTCTGTAGTTTGTCTTCCGCATTGCTGTGGCGGTCTTCTAGTTCCGTTACCCTAGAAACTATTGTGGAGACCTGTTCCCCAATATTAGAGATTGACTGGCCAAAGTCTTTGAGTTGTGCGTCCATCTTAATTTGAGAGGTAGTTATCTCTTCACAGATATTTTGCTGCCCCTTCCCAAGGTCGGACAATTTGGCCATAATTAGTTGCAGGGTAGTTTCAAGATTAGGAGTTGAATCCCCCCCTGTAGCCATAGCTGAGATAGAATTCTCTTGTAGTGTGGGATTATTGATCAAATTCTGAGTTTCTCTGCAAAATTGTTTAGAGTCAGGCGATGTTAAGGATGAATTCTCCAGTGAATTGTCGGAAAGAGACGAAGTAGTTTGATTCCGGGCGTGACGACCTCTTTTCCCGGAGTGTATCCTCGGAATGTGGTCTTGTACTTGTTGCTGCAGACTGTCTATTCGTAATAAGCCAAAGTTGTTTCTTGAGCCGTCTTGCAGGGCAGCAAGAAGTTGATCAGCCTCGGCCAGCAACTGTCCTGTAGAAGTTTTAAGTGATTGAATGGTAGATGTTAAAGGTGGGTCCTGAGTGTTCTGCGCTTTAAGTAATGCTTGTGAGGCAAATGGACAATCTATCAAGTCGATTGAGCGGTCCACCTTGTTTTTAACCAATTCAATTTTTGTTAAATTCTGTATTTCATCAAACTGAGCGGTTGCTTCCAGAATTTGAGTAATTGGGCGCCATAGAGATATTATTGCAGTAGGTTCTAGTGACGGTGAGGCATGCTCAAATGTAGGGAGCAGGTTTTTATCTAAAGCCTTGTCTAGACCCACAGTATGCGCCTTCTGGGGACCCCCCAGCTCGTCTGAATCAGTCACTGCAAAATTGCCCAAAGAACAAATTCCTACTTCATTAGTACGGGCAAATCCTACCTGGGGTTGGGGCTCCTCAGAGCCCGGCCGTAGCTGTGCAGAAAAAGTCCCAGCCAAAACGTCCAGAGTCTCCCCAGAGCCTAGATTCGGAAGAGAGCCGCACACCCGGTCGGGTCCTTCGCTTGTGTCTGGGGCGGCGAGGTCCGTTTGCTCGGTGTGCTTGGCGTGTCTGTCGTACGGCTGACAGCTCAGCTGTTCTCCACGCCCAGACGTGCGAGCACTCAGCTGGTCGGCAGACCCGCCCTCCCTCGGTCTGTCAGCTCCCAGCAGGAAGCGTTTCTCTGGACAGACAGCAACTCGAGCAGCCGTCTCGGGCAGGTTCTTCGGGTCGTCCACAATCCTCGTAGCTCCAGGGGGTCGTGTAGCCGTCTGCCGTGGAAAAAAGGAGGTGATCCGTTTGCCAGGTAGGATTTCAATTTTATCGATAGACTGTTTGCGGTAAGCGCGAGTGCCGCTATTGGGCTTGCCCACAGACCGCGTAGAGATATCAGCAGCCGGTTTGCCTTTGGAAAAGTTCTTTTTCGGGCTTTTGTTGGCAGATTTTTTCATTCTGATATATAAATAGTGATGAAGTGTAATTGAAATGGCGGGTGTTAAAGTTGCTCGATAGTTCATCACAATTAGCTGCATTTCTAGTCAGCTTTTCAGGAGTGTCCCAGCTCAGTTAGCTTCCAGTCATGTTCCTGATCCAGGGGCCTGGGAGCAGGCACGCCCGTGGCCTCACACGGCGGCCATCTTTCCCCCGAGCAATGGCATTTCCATACTGGTGAAAATAAAAAAATTTAAATAAAAAAGCAAATATATCAAAGTCTCTGAATACGGTGGAAAATCCACCAAGGCTCGACTCATAGTTCCACGCCAGTCACTACTGTTATAACGTACCTGCTAGTACACTTGCATCATGTCCACTTCTACGCACCCGAACTCCCGTGTGGAGTCCCGAGAGTGGTATAAGTAAAGTACCGTCGGTCCTCTCAGCTGTATCCACTCTAGCCGCCATGTTTGTAGTACCACTTAATTCTGGGTAATGTAGTGTCAATCGCCCTCACATAACCCACCAATGGGAAACATCACGTGCCATGAATCCAAAACGGGGCCGAGGACGTGCCCCAAAGCCGCCATCTTGCAAGAGTCAAAATTACACAACGTATAACTAAACAGCTATTCGTATAACCTTTCGGTATTTTCGTGATTACACAGGCTGACTGTTTAAAAACCATAAACTATTCTCTAATATTGCTGTTAATTTAATAGCCGTCCAATCACCTGGACCAGTGATCCGTTATGTATACACAACACACAACAACTGTTGCTGAAACTCTTTTTTTCTGGCCGCCATATTGGAAATTACCTAGATTGACGGGAAATTGTCTGTTGCACATACCAAATAAATTTCAAAACAATGTTCTACTCACATAAGTCCCAGGTTCACCTGAATAGTTTTTAACTTTACAATCTGAATAATGGACATAAATCTAGCTCGTTCACAAAAAATGATATAATAAACCATTGTTTCACTCCTCCAAAATTACCACTTACATGTAACAACCAATATAAAACTAGAACACAAACTTTACTAGTAATTAAATAAAACAAAGGCAAAAGAAAAAAGATGGACAACAGACACTATATGTGGAGGGCGGAGTCCGCCCCTAACCAAAACAAAAGGGAGGAGAAAATTATACATAAATCCGCTGAACAACCAAACAAATCCCCCAACAGAAAGGGAAAAATTGCTTCATGAGAACCTATCCAGACCTATGCGGCACACCACCACTGAGATTTCCAAAAATTGGAAATTCCACCGCCCACGAATAACTAAAATCCAACCTAAACAAACACTGACTCGAAACAAGTTCTACCAAACTTAAAGATCACTTATAGATCTATGCCAGGGTATCACTATGTTCTTGGTATCTAAAGGAGAACCTCCTAGATTGAATTAACCGTCTCATAGAAATACCGAAAATATCAACTGTTCGTTTAAGCCTCTGGGGGCTAGGCAGTCTAGTTTATCGATCCACCAGCTTTCTTTTTGTAACAATAGACGCTCTCGATTACCACCCCTGGTGGTTTTTGATACTGTTTCCAAGATCTGAAACTTCAGTTGATTCAGGTTGTGCTTCATCTCATTGAAATGCCTCGCTACTGGCGATTTCACATTCTGTGTCCTAATGGCACTTTTGTGTTCATTAATCCTATCCCTTACACATCTGGTTGTTTCCCCCACATAAATAAGACCACAGAGGCATTTGATCAAATATATAGCAAATACAGACAAGCAAGTAAAGTAATCCTTAACATGAATTTTTGCCCCTGAGCGTGGATGCGAGACAGTAGGACCCTTAATAATAGCATTACAATTTCCACAGTTTAAACAAGGAAAAGTGCCTTTCTTCTGAGTTCTAAACACAGATTGACTAATACTCTCCTTCGTACAGTCCGCTCTAACAATTAGATCTTTAATGTTTCTAGGTCGTTGGTAAGCAAACATAGGAGGTACCGGAAACAGTTTCTCTAGTGCTGGATCAATGTGCAACAACGACCAGTTCTGTCGAATTATCTTTTCAATTCTATAGGCATTCGAACTAAACTGGTGTACAAATACCATTCTATTGTCACAGCTCTTTGGTTTATCCACCAATAGTGTCTCTCTTTGTAATGCAGCACATTCTTGTACCTGTACATTTAATGCATCTCTATTGTAACCTCTCTCTTGCAGTTTTTGACAATAAGCGTTGGCCCGTTCCTTAAATATTTCTGACGAGGAAATAATATGGCGTAGACGAAGGAATTGGCTCTTCGGAAGATGTTTCATAAGAGTTTGTGGATGATGCGAATCAGCATGTAAAAAGCTGTTCCTGTCTGTTAATTTCTCATAAATGTCAAAATTCAGTAGATGGTCAACTATCTGTACCTTCGTGTCAAGAAAGTGTACCTCTGGAGTGCCAACTGACATCGTAAACTTAATAGATACATGACATTGGTTCAAATCAACAAAAAATCGATTCAGTGAATTATCATCCTCATCTACCCAAATTACAAAGATATCATCAATGTAGCGGTACCAGCCTAAAATACTTTTACTCCAAGCTTGTGACAAAACAAATTTTTGTTCAAAGACATGCATAAAGATGTTTGCGTAACTGGGTGCCATGTTAGATCCCATAGAAGTACCCTTAATCTGTTGGTACCAATGTCGATTGAAGCAAAAATAACTGTTATACAGAATAAATTCCAAAAGCTGTAACACAAACACACTAGGGCACCGTGGTGGGTTCTTCTCTTGAAGGTAATCATGTATTGCCTGAATGCCCTCATCGTGAGGAATCGACGTGTAGAGACTAACCACATCAATAGTGGCTAGCTTTGCATTCTCCGGCAAAGGTGTAAGTAATGACACCTTATTAATAAAATCCGCTGTATCACGCAAATAGGTGGGGATTTGCTGTACCATTGGTTTAAGAAAAGAATCAATGTATTCAGCCAAAGGCTGAAAAATCGAGTCAATGCCTGATACTATTGGTCTGCCAGGTGGCCGATCCCTTGTCTTGTGAATCTTCGGTAATAGATATAACATAGGGCGAACTGGAAATTTATTGGAAAGAGCTTGCTTTGATCTCATATCAATCCAATCTTGTTGTTCTGCCTCTCTCAAGATTGTTGTTAATTTCTTAGATAATTCAGGAGTTGGATCCCCATCAAGACATTTGTAGGTATCTGTATCCTGTAATTGTCTGGCAGCTTCTGCTAAGTAGTCTTCACGTTCTAGGAGAACCACTGCCCCTCCTTTGTCAGCTTGTTTAATTATTATCTCTGATTCTTGTGCTAGCACTGTTAATGCTTCTCTCTCTTGTTTGGAAATGTTCTGGTATCTTGGAAGTCTAAATCTACTATTTTCAAATGCCAAAGATACTTTCTTAAAGAATGATTTGAGTACTGGAGAGTTAGTATCAGGGTGGAAGAAGCTTTTCGGCTTAACCTGTTGGAACCTGTGTGGAGCTGTAACAGATGTTGGCTGTTGAGAGAAAAAAAGTTTAAGTGACATTTTTCTAAAAAATTTAAAAATAGCCACGTTGGTGTTAAACTTGTTACCACAAAATGTGGGGACAAACGATAACCCTCTGTTTAACACCTTTTGTTCCACTTTAGAAAGTGTTCTTGTTGAAAGATTGACTGTTAAGTCTGTTTGCGGTTGCGTAGAGCCATCGCCATGGAGGATTGGATCTCCTTTGTACTGCTTTTTGCCGCCCCTCCTGGTTGGGAAGCGGAGGGGCTTGGTACTAAAAAAGACACTATTCCTGTATTAGCACGTTTAGAAATAGCACCACTTTTAGAAGTAGAAGGAGCTCCTTTCTCTATTCTGTCAAGATTCGCACCTCTCTGTTCCAATTGACTACCTTGATTTGTAGATATCTGCTGTATCTGCCGCAATTGCAGTAACGATTGTAATTCAAAGTCTGAAAAAGAATCAATATCTATTTGACTAGATGGAACCTCCCT
>JASBQP010996103.1:0-10345 GCA_030265095.1 Desmognathus fuscus
GCGGTAATGTACCTTTACCGCACGAAACGTGCGGTAAAGGTACATTACCGCATGCGGTACTGTACTTTTTGCGGTACTTACCGCGTGCGGTAATTTACCGCACGCATCGTAATTAGGGCCAAAGGTGCTATGAATTTACTGTGATTTTTAATAGAAAACTAGTTTTAGGCGCTTGCGACTACACAGTAGCCTCGGGCATCCAAACCCCCTTTGAATAACTATGGGAACCTGGAGCCTCGAACAACACGGTTCAGGGCACCCATATTAAAGATAGGAAATACATTCATACACTTCAACCAAAGGGAAAAATACATTTCTCTGAGCATTTTAACATGCGTCTTTGGGAAAAATACTTGCACACACCTCCTGAGCTAATCCTAGCCAGGGAAGGGTTGCGCAAGGGATGGGAGGTGCCGGAGGGGGCCACCTGTCTTCACTGTCTGAACATAAGGCAGGAATTTCCAGGTGCCTAGGGACAAGGGACCTTCCCATGGACCCTCCCACGCTGGACAGGGATCACATATGACCCCTGTAGTGACTAGGGGCACCCAAGGGAACACCCTAAACTACACTTACATACACCCAGTCTGGGGGCTGTTTTGGCCCCCAGATGGCGAGAAAAAAAACCCCACAGGGATGCCAGATGTACTCTCTTCACAGCCCCGATGAGGGGTTGAGTGGAAAACTCATACACAAGTCTGAAATACCAGTGTATTGTCAGCGCATCTCAGAGTGCACCCTTTAGAGGGTACACTGGCGCAGATAAGAAGACACTTTGTTTTCTGCAGTCGCGAATAGGTCGACTTGTGGAGTGCCCCAAGCGCAGAAGATGGATTGAAGAACCTCCTGATGGAGCTCCCACTCGTGGGAGACTGAGACGTGACTTATTCAGCATGTCTACCAGTACGGTCTCCTCGCGGCCAGATGAGCAGCCTGGAGATGAATGTCATGCAGGATGGCCCACTCCCAGAGAAGGAGTGCTTCTTGGCAAAGTCAAAAGGACCCCACCCCTCTTTTGTTTAGGTAATTCATGGCTATGGTGTGGTCCATGAGAACCAGTACAAATCTGCCATGCAGAAATGGGAGAAAGGAACGAAGGGCTAGCCTGATCGCTCTCAGTTCCAACAAGCTGATATGCTGAGAGGATTCTTCTGGACTCCACAGAGCACTGGTGGATAGTGCCAGAATGTGCGCTCCCCACCCTGAGAGCGACACGTCTGTCACTAGTTACTGGAGGTGGCAGCCGAAATGGCTTGCCTCCCTGAAGAATCTCCACGTCCCCACACCAGCGCAATTGCCATGCTAGGAGGGTTGTCACAGTTAATTTTTGCTGTGGGTCCCCGGTGTGTTGGTTCCACTGGGAAGCCAAAGCCCACTGAAGGGGCCTCATGTGCAGCCTTGCCTGGGGAACCAGACGAATGTAAGAGGCCATCAGCCCGAGCAACCTCTGGAATCTCACTGCTGGAACTTGGGAACCTTCCACAAGGATCTGCTGCATCTGCTGAATAGACAGAATTTGCTCTGGAGGCGGAAACGCCATTTGCAGAGCAGTGTCCAGCAGCGCACCTATGTACCGGATCCGTCATGTCTGCACAAGATGCGATTTCTCCAAATTTAGGAAAAAGCTAGAGAAAATAGCAGTGTGTACACTCGAGACAGATTTTGTCTGACTTGGGCCTCTGACAATGACTTGATGAGCCAGTCGTAGAGGTAGGGGAACACATGGATGCCCTCCTTCCGGAGATGACCCGCCAGGACCTTCGTGAAAACACAAGGGGCTGAGGTGAGGCCAAAGGGCATTGAATAGAACTGGTAGTGCTCCCCCGCCACTGTGAAGTGAGGAAACTTCTAATGGACCCTGTGGATGGGGAAGCACGCATCCTTCAAATCCAGTGACACCATCCAATCTCCCTCGGACAGTGCCAGCAGGACTTGGGCGAGGGTACACATCTTGAACCTATCCTTCCACATGAGCTTGTTCAGTCTCCACAGGTCCAAAATTGGATGAAGGCCTCCGTTCTTCTTGGGAGCCAGGAAGTAACAGGATTACCACCCGTGGCCTCTTTTGGTGGTGGGCACCCATTGAACATCTCCCTTCTGTAGGAAGGAGAGCACCTCCTTCTTCATGACAGACATGTGGTCCCTCTGCGTCTTCGTGGGGACTGGGGCGGGGAGGAGGGTGGCGGAAGGTGTGAGGCCTGATTGGAAAAGGAAGGAAGTACCCTGACAAAATGATCTGGAGAACCCAACGGTTGGAGGTAATCTCCTCCCATTTCTTTACAAAGCCGACAGCCGACCCCGCACTGGGAATGTCAGGAGAAACACTAAGGGGCAAGGGTAACCTCCCTTGAGCCAGACTGTCCCTTACCATTATCTCTGCCTCTGCCACGGTCTCTGGAGGCAGTGGAAGCTGCTTCTGGAACTGCTGCTTCTTAGCAGCAAGAGCCTGAGATTTTATGACCAAAGGCCGATTCCTCTGAAAGGAGAACAGTTTGGGAGCAGGTTTGGGATGTCCCAGATTCAGTGATGTCTTGCGAGTGATACTGAACCACTCCAGAGCCTCATCTGCCTTGGAACTAAAAAGGTGTGCCGTCAAACGTCATGTCTAAAAGTTGACACAGTACATCCGGGAAGAAGTGAGATGTACGTATCATGCATGTCTGCACATGGATACCGAAGTGGCCATGGCACGACCCACCAAGTCGGCAGCATCCAGGCCACAAAGCAAACTTGGTTTTGCTGTCTCCATGCCCTCAGCAACCAGATGGGATGCTCCCTCCTGAAACTGCTCTGGAAGGTACTCAACAAGATTCTGGAGTGCTTTTAAAATGCAATGGGGTAGCGAGAAAACGTGCAGCTCGCATTCAAGGACTGCAACCCCAAACTACACGAAGCACAGGACTTCTTCACGTAGGCCTTGAGGAGCTTAGAGTCCCTGTCCGGTGGAAGAACAGGGAACGTGGTCACATTCGACTGTACAGTCGCAGCCTGAACCACTAGGCTATGTGGCGAAGGATGGACACGCACAAATGCTGGGTCACTAGCAAGGGCCTTGCATTTCCAGGTAAGTTTGGGATCAACCGCAGAAATCCTGCTGGGTGCTCCCAGAGCCCAAGGATAGGCTCAGACAGAGCTAAGCTAAAAGTCAAAGCCACAGCCGCCCTAGCTTCAGGCAGGTCTAGAATCTGTTAGGACATTGGTCGTTCTCTCTGTGGCAGGGAGCTGGATCCCCGAAGTATCAGTGGCTTGCTTAAGAACATGCCAGTAACTAGTACCCTGCTCAGGGTAGAAGCCAGAGTCTGGTTCAGCCAAGTCACTCTCGGGTGACTTACCCTTTTCACAGGGGTTCGGCGGCCCAACCGTGAGCTTGATCCGGTGCTTCCGCAGGGTCTTGTGCTTTATGACCTGGCAAGACTTGCAGTAGTCAATTTCATGGTCGACACCCAAGCACCACAGACATCGGTGACCGACATCGTCCTATGGCACTTGCAGCACTGCTTGAAGCCGTGAGCTGGGAATGACATTTCCCTGAGGAAAACAAGGCCCAAGAACGCAGTAACAAATAGCTTTCTCACGAGACCGGACTCCTAGCTGTCTAGCGTCTGGAACGAAGTAAGGGGTCCTGCAGGTACCTATATAGAAGAGGGGTGAGGGCGCCATCTACCGGTGCCCAACGTTGGCTGCAGCTATTGACCACCAATGTAGATGTCGTGCAGCAGAAATGGACCCCGGAAGAGGGGGCTCTGAAAAGTTTTCAGGTCTCTGATGGAACCAGCGTGATCATTTGGTTCGTGATGAGAATTTTTGGAACCCACTATCCATTAGAACAGTATATTTTAAAGAAAATCTTGAATTTGATTGCCAGACACCAAAATTAGGCTTTGTATTTAGCGAGTATGCTTAACATCAATAACTTCTGTAATAGCGTGTCTTGCAAGAATTGTTTTGTTTTGATTTTTGTTTTCCCTGAAATTTTTATACCATTACTGGACCCTCAGTCAAACCCATATCGTATAATGTGCTCACCCCCCCAGCAAATGTTTGCGAGTACCCCTGGATTAGACTATCCCCAGATGAATTTGGAACTTGCACTCTTCCATGCTCACCGTTGCTTTCAGTGGCAGAATAGCTCAGGTAAGAAATAATAAAGAGATGCGCTTTTCTTCCTAATTAAACATTAGGCATGGCATTCTTGGCTAGAAGTAATTTTCAAGTATACATTAATTAGTGATTATATTATTGTGTGTAAACAGATAGCCCAGAACATCACTAGTAAGTCACAGTGGCATGCTTTGGTTGCATGTTGAATCTTGCTGATATTGGCTGAATTAAATTTTACTTGAACTTAGGACTGTACGTTACCCTAAAGGTTAACTCCCTAACAAATACTGTACATGTTGCCAAAGAAAAGTAACAAATCTGCCTGAAGGCGATTTTGATTAATGGAAAACACATCTCGATTTTACCAATTGTTAAACCTTCTTAACCTGTACCAGATGCAAAACACCAAGAGTAAACATTTTTTGTCATCTACTTGAGACAATCGTATGTAGATTTAGTAAACCCCACACAATTCTTTTTTACAGGGCTCCATATTGCACCTAAAACAGTCGCCATTGTGCCAGTTCTTTCTCAAATGCGACTACTTTAGGTTAGTTGCCACTGGCACCTTGTTCTGAGCTCAGAAAAAAAAATATGTCTCTAGCTATCACGGTTCAAAAGTTGGAATAAAATCAGTAAAGGTATAAAAATAGTAATTGTGCGCATTTTCTTTAGCCCCATTGCACTTGTAGCTGTGCCTTTTATTGGGCAACACCCAGGTTAGCACATTTTGACAAGTGCAAATAAGTGTTAAATCATTAAAGGGACACTCCGACCCTTTAAACAACAAATGTAAAAATGTGAATTAACATTATAGCATTGAGTCCATGCCATAAATCTGCATGCAATGTAAAGCATAGTTTTAGAGATAGCATGATGTTAACTTTTCCTCCACCTCAGCAGGCTAGCTAGCTGAGTGTTCAATTCACTGTATGCAAATGTATTGCCTCTGTCCCCAAATGCTGGTTTATGAGCCCCAGCTTTCCTTCCTTAAAGTGGATGCCTGTGCATGGGCTTTGAGGAATGCTGCCCCTCAGAGACCCCAGTCATCGTCTCTTTTTTTCCTCAATGCCATCCCCTAATCATTGTATTAGCCTAGTTGATAAGTAAAATAGTAACCGAGCAACTGACCTTCTGTGCCCAGAAACAAGCTGCCTCCGTGTCTGGCATTGCAGAAAAGTATACACATTTTGCAAAACTATTTTTAAAATACAGCATGTGCAAAATGAAAGAAAAATTTGCTTCAAGTCATTTTTTCACTGGACAGTTCCTTTAAAGAATAAAATTGTCAAGATCAGGAATTAAATGCAAATGCAACAGACGGGGCTGTTGTAATGAACTGCTCTGTCTATACCACTGTAGAAAACAGGTACGAAAGAACATTTTATGTGAGCACAATAATATTTTTAATACCTTAGTTTATTTTGCCTAGTCTACAATGACATGTAAAGTTCACAATGCAGCGCTGTAGAAAAAGTAAAATCCAATAGATGAACATGCGGATGATCAAATAGGTGATTTTTGATTGCAACATTTTTTGTTAAAAAGTTGCCAAATGATAATTATTCAGCCGCTGGTGCTGGTGAATTGACGGGCACATGGTTTTCCTTTGCATGTAATAAAATTACTTGGCACTCTCAGATCCCGTATACAGCACAATATTCCTACTTGTATATAATTGTAAAATGCACCATTTGGATTGACGTCTTACCAATTTTTTTTTTTAAGTTCTTACAGTATCAATACTGCTGGGCAAGCCTGGAAAATCTAAGTAGAGCCAAAGCAATGACCCGACTTGATGCTCCACCAATACCTACACAGGAACTGTGCCGCCGCGAATGCGTGAATAGGGATACAACATGGTAAGTGGTCTTGAAATTCAAACCTAAAATGCCCTTTGTTTGTAAAAACAAACCCAAAAGTTATAACAAATGTTTCACTTATTTCCTTGTTACTGCGCATTGCAGCTGTGCATGTGCTCAGTTTTGCAAAATGAAGAAAAACAAAACATTGCTGTTGTTGAGAGGCTACGTGTTGACCGATGGCAAACATTGGTTTTATATGTCCCACATCGAGATGCAGTGGGTTATTTGTGAACTAAAATAACAATGTTGTCAGTTAGAATGACTGTATACTCAGCAGTTGTACTAAAGTACTAAGCACTCAGCAGTTGTACTAAGGTACTGAGCAATCGTACCTGGTTAAAAAATATAGAATATTTAAGTTGTGCACTTCATTTTCAAGAGTATTTGTGCATCTTCCCACTTCACTTCCCTCCTTTAATGGGAGACCGAGAATGTAGCCTACATTGACAAGTTGAATGGCACGACTCTGGCTAGTTCTTTTTGGAACACCAGACCTAAGCAAAAGCCGAACATTTGATTCAAACCAGGCTTCAGATAACTTTGGATTGTTCGGCTATAGGTATTAACCCCTCAAACTCCAGTTTTGATAAGTGGTTTTGTGTAATGTTTGAAGAGATTGTTGATGTTCCGCTAATATTCAAGCTCCCCAATTATCAGGGGTCTTTAAATTTGTTAAAGAAGACAGTCAAGTGTCAAACTAACACCTACATTTTTAATATATATTAAAGTAATTTAAAAAGCATATTTTATCATTGATACACATTGTTTAATTATACAGATAATGCATTTTAAAAATGCAGCTTTGCACAATTTGCAAACTCTACAGGAACACTCACAGATCTGCGGTTTTAAGTTTTGAAATTGCTTGGCTTTCCAAGCTAATCTGGACTAAAAGGAAGCTACCTCAGTACAAGGGATTGTGAACACATCTTTCAGTGCATGAAATGGGATACATTTCCAGCCTGTCGTCCTGCACTGAAATGATTTCAAATAAAAGTATTTCACTTCTGTCAGATATTAAAAGATGCACAAACCATACAATCTTTCGAAATATCTCATTTGTACAGCCGCACACCTGCTTTTTAAAAAGAGAAACGTAAACATCACAGAAGCTAGAGAGGAAAAAAAGCAATTAAGACAGGAAAATATGCTTGCATTTACATACATTAAGTTTATTTGCGTCCATGCAACATGGACTTACATAGACATAATCAAAATTTGGGGCTGGTGTGTACCTTCAGCAACACCCAAGTTTAATTTTGCTGTAAATCAGGCACAGGGCTGACTTTTCCTGCCTAACCTGGAACACTTTGGGAACCAACTGATTCATGAGAGTCACTCCAAAATTCAGCTGAACAAACTGTAGATTAAAACACAACTACAAGTAAAAATTATTTTTTAATAAACTTTTAGCGTAGGATGATTTGCTGATTTGTTTTTCTTTCTAGGGTAAAATTTAGCATTTCTGATAACACAAAAAATGTGGCTGCTAGAAATTTCATTTTTTGGCTTGGGAGCCAAAAAGTTAGTCTGGAGCCATGTTTTACTAAGAAGTTTGTCTTTGAAACCTCATCCATGTCAGACACCCAGTGTTGCTCACTTTGGTTCTCCTGTGTGGGTTTTCCTCTGTGGGCACTGCAGGAAATCCGCAATTAGATGACAGCTTATGCATATGGCAGATGGAATCACATATTAGTTTATCATTAGCGGCACTTACCTTAGAGCCAAAGCTGTAGACCACTTATATCCACCTGTCCAATTGCAAAATAACATCTTTGGAAAAGATCGATTACCTACATCAAGAGAACAACAAAAAAACAATGAAAAATTAGGATAAGAGTGAAGAAGATTGGATGAGTAAATTGCAAAGTGCAGGGTTATAAAAGAAGAATAAAGAGGAGTTTTCATCAATCAGCATCAATAAATATTAAAAGTATTTTGATGCTTTAAATCTAGAAAAAAAATGTTAAGATGAGATATCTCAAACCTTTTTAAATGGAAAAGCTTATAACTCATTTATTCACCATCACCCAGAGAATTAGGACATGTGTACAACCTTGTACATTAATTTACAATTATGTCAAAAGACTATGGGCCCGATTAGGAGATGAGGACTGAAAAAGAATGCAGTTTACTTATTTTTTCCCCATTGTGTTCAAAGGGAAAAAATGAGTAAACACTGCTTTTTTTCAGTACTCACAACTCATAATCGGGCCCTATGTGTCCTGCTCTCATTGAAACCTACAAAAGATTTTAAATACTGTAACAACTGTCAAAGACTGTGCTCATTTTAGCTCACTATAAAGACCTAATTGAATATTTTCCTTTCGCTCTAATCTTCCATCTTGGACACACAACCATACTTGCTTACCTTTGTCGTCTCCCCCTTTTTTCTGGGGGATGACTTCACATCCTATTTATCCTGTCTTATTTTTCAACCCTTCTCTCCACCCATTACAGGTTTACAAAAAAGCATTTTACTCTAAACAAACCACGTTCCTCCTCCTCTTCCAAATCCTCTGCGATAATTTTCCTCCTCTACCACCTCCAAATCCCACTGCTCAAAACCCTCCCCCTATCTCCTCTTTAAATTCCCCACAAACCTCATCCAGATCCTCCAAACAGTATAAACAATCCATCTCCTCCAACCCTTCCTCCTCTACCACCAATGTCAGGCCCTGTAATCCAAGTTACAATACTGTGCCTCATTTCATACTGGCCTGACATGGGAGGCAAATGGTGTAGAACAGAGAAGCAAGGATGGTGCTAGCACTGAGGAAATACGATCAGGTCTACGGAGGCAGGAGGGAGCTGCGTTGGCGGCTTGAGAGCAGTGGTCAAACTGAAGGGCCTCTGCATGATCTCAAGAGCCCTTCATTCTTTTGGCCCTAATTATTTTCATCACTGGTTTTCGTGGGCCAGGCCTCTGAATACCCCTGGAGGGGCACGTGGTTGGGTCATGGTCTCGAGGCATTACAAAAGTAGGACATTGGGGGCGGACCTCTCCAGACAGATGGGGAAAGGTGATGGAACACCAGCCGAATTGAGGTTACTTTGGAAACAACTTTGAATTTTATTTTAAAAATAAATAAAAAATAAGACACTTTATTGGAAGTCAGACTGTCTACTCATGCTGCACAAAGGTCATTTTCTTCTTAAAGACTATACCAATAGAAATAATGACAATCCAATAGGTTTTTAAAGCAAAACCTTTGGATGAGTAATCTAGTCATCAGAAATACCGTGTGCCCATAAAGCATATTGCTCGACAATAATACCCTTGACAACAGTGTTCATTGTAAATAGATCACCAAGGATGATGTGCCTAAGAATATAGGTAGGTAAGTTTTTGTCAAACGTTTATACATAAACAGTGACAACACAGACACAAAATCCAAGATTCAAACATATACAGTAAACATACATTACCAAGTAAAACAGAATTGCATATACATTTAATGTCCACGGTTCGGGCTGATCGCACTCTGCTGAGACTCAATGTTGTAGTGTCCCGCCGCAGTGAGCCCAAGTGTAGCCCTCGTTTGTTTCTCTTTTTTTTATGCAGAGGAGTTTCCCCACGCAGACCCTCTTTCTTGCCACCTCGCTCTCTGCCACCAACCCAAGATGGCCGATGGGGTAGTTGCCCAGGGGGTCACACAACTGACTCCCTGAATGGAGATAACCAGACAGAGCAGGGGGTACACACAGCAACGCACGGTGCAGCACTGAAAGGAAAACTGGTCGGCCCACCAAGTCCCCCGGCAATAACAAGCAATCCAACAGAGGACCAGGGATTCCAAGCCCCAAAAGCCCACTACAAGATGGCCGCCAGGCACGACGGAGCAAAACCAAGAACCCCAAAAAAAAGATGTCCGCCACACAATTAATGCCCCGAAAGGAGACAATCAGACAGGGCAGGGAGAACACGCAGCAACGCACGCAGCAGCATTGGAAGGAAAAACCAGGTCGCCCCACCAAGACCAATGAAAAAACAGAAAAAATGCACGACCAAAACAAGCAGCCGAACAGTTGCCCGGGGGACCCAGATCCATAAGCCCACTAGAAGATGGCCGCCAGGTGCGGCGGAATAACCCAAGAACCCCAAGAACCGCAAGAAAGATGGCTGCCACACAACCTATGCCCCAGAAGGAGGGAGAACGCCAGCCGAAGGAAGAGAGTAACGGGTAAGCAACCAGAAGCCGGAAGCCGGAAGCCGCGACCCTGAGCCGGAAGCCACCCACCCTGCACAATACGCTAACACCTCGAGAGCCACGGAACAGCCCGCCGTCCCTCCAAGGAAACCGCCCCGCCAGCAGAGCGGCGGACCATGACAAACCGCCCACACGCCCGACCGGCAGAGGGAGAAGCCCCGGCACCTG
>JASBQP011007175.1:0-10330 GCA_030265095.1 Desmognathus fuscus
TGGGCCGTATACGCCGGGTATAACGCGGTATTATCTATGGGCGGTATACGCCGGGTATAACGGCCAATATGGGTGGTAAATGCCGAGTGTAGCACTAGCAGGTAATATGCCGAGTACAACAGGCAATATGGGCAATAAACGTCGAGTAGAGCCAGTACATGGGCGATATACGCCGAATACAAGAGGCAATGTGTGCGGTATAGGTTTGGTGACAGCGCGTGCAGCAGGGAGCGAAGCAACGTGCGTCCACATGCGCTTCAGTCTCAGGTGAGACTGGGAGGCTGCACGTTCTGCCCTGGCTTCTATCCCAGCATCCCTCTCTCCTGATTGGCTGCCGAGACCGCTGCATTGTGAGGTCACAAAGGACTATCTCGTGCCAGTGGCACGCGCCAGCCCTGGCTGTGCGGGTTGCTGGGGTTGCTGCGGCAACTCCAGGCGGGATTCAATGTTATTATAAGGTTCGGCGGGAAAGGACACCAGGCATAGTTGTGTGTGTGAGGTGGGTGGGTGGAAGGGGGTTGTTAATGCCCCCTCACATTTCTCACTCTATCCAATTATGTGCACAATTGTGGCCAGAAGAGGCGCATTTGTTTTAATTGCTTCTTTGTTGGTTATTAGGAGTCAATTGTAAAGAATTTAAAATGTTTGTTGGGAAATTTCCATGACCCCTTCCCCCCCTCAACCCCACCCCCCACCCTCCCCCATCCTCCACCGCCCCCACCACCCATCTTTAAAGGATAGCTGCACTCCAGGTCTGCAGGTGTGGGGGCGGCATGGCTCCCACTTTATACAGTCTGGTCCCCAATCCCCATTCTGGGGGATGCCAACCAACAGATGTATATGAAAGTGTCTCCCCAGCCAAATCCGCCCAGAGTGCCCTTCCGAAATGTGATTATTCGGAGATAAGTGTGATGTGGGCGTTCACTGGGCAGGGAGGGTTGGAGCTTGTGCAGCTGTTGACTCGGCGACGTTATGGGGTGACGTCCTTTCTCAGTCTGCCTGCCGGGTCTGCCCCTCCATTGTGCCTGGGCTTAATGATGGGCAGAGGTGGGGTGGGACAGGGGAGCAAGAAGGTAGGAGCGACGGGACATGAGATCACCTGCACAGCCCGTGCTTCAGCGTCCTCTGGGACTTTCAGAAGTCGGCTCCCCTTGCTGCACTGGGAATAAACCACAGCGCTGCACCTGTGAACAAATTGTACTGTGACGGAGCAGCATAGTTTAATTCAAAAACTGTCCCCAAGACTAACATTTCTAATAGATCCGTTTCCTAAGCATTTCGGAGGTGGGGCGCTCATGGCTAAGAATTACGTCATCATCCGAATTTGCATTGGAACGGGCAGAGTCCTATCCCTAAACTGCTCAGTAGCACATGTAAATGTGTTTTAATGTATGCGGAGCTCTCTGGAAAGGTGAAAGGCAGCCCACAACAGACTTTATGGGTGCATAAGCACCTGTTTATTAATTTTCTTGTTTGAATACCACTGCTCTAAGGGGATGGGGGGCCGCTTGGCAAGGGGGGACTGCATCGCCCCTCCAAAATCGCAGGGTGAATGGCGTCTACCCGAGTCTACCCGCCAATGAGACACTGATTACTGGAGTAAAGAGGCACAAAGCCTTGCTGTCCACAAACATCACTAGAAGGGAACCTATAGCAGTCAGAAAAGGCAAGATCAAAGCCTGCAGTGGAGAGCTTGATCGATGGTCGGAGTATGGCGTATGCGGTGCGGGGCGGTCTGGACCGGGAGAGGGGACCATAAAGAGCATCTTAAAGGCACTTCTGCATATGTTCAAAAGTCCCACGCAAAGTGAAAGTGTCTACCTTGCACCCTTTGGAAAGTCCTCTTGTGCGTGAATGGGGGGCGTGCGTCAGTAGGAAACCTATCGGACAGCACCAGTTAAAGGAGAACTGCTCCGGGAGTTCTCCTTTAATTTAAAACCCCCTTCCCAGCTCCCCGCATCCTCCCAAAACTTGCCTCAATTTGCGCGCCCTAGCAGCCAAGGGCGATGTTTCGGCCTCTGCCCTGCGAGCAGGGAGCCATCTGCGCATGCATCATTGACTGACGCATGCGCAGATGGTCCCTGGTCCCGGCTCGAAATGACCCAGGACACTACCCTGGACCATCTGGGCATGAATCATTCAATGACGCACGCACAGATGGCTCCCTGTTCGCGGGGCAGAGGCCAAAATATCGGCCTCTGCCCCCGGGCGCTGGAGTGTCTAAATAGAGGTAAGTTTTGGGGTGGGGTGGGGGACAGGAGGGGATTTTAAATTAAAGGAGAACTCCCGAAGCAGAGTTCTTCTTTAAGTTACCCAGTAGCAAGGAACAAGTTTGGTAGCAAGTTAGGCTTAGGCCAGGGGAGGATTAGCTCCAAATATCGTCCTGGGAAAAGAAAATGAACAGGCCCACCGGCGGTTCACGTTTCTTGCCCGTGAGGCTGTGGAGCTCTTTTTGCACTGGCAGCATCAGCTGAATTTTAATGTTGTGGGTAAGGAGCATTTGGGGGACAGGCCCTTCAGGATTTTTCCTGAGTCTCCTATAGTGGAGTTTGCCTCTTGTTTGTTGATTTAAGGCTGTTGTCTTTGCCTTGGGAGTGTTCAAGAGTGTGCTGAATACAAGATAGTGAGTTGTCCTATGAGAAATATTGGATTTCAAAGTTTCTCTCGCTATGTTAAAATTTGGTGGGGCATATGGTGAAGTGAAGCTTTTATGGACCTCAAGAGAGGTCAGTTTCTATTTATATGGCCCAGAGCAGGGCAGTGGGGATGGTGCAGCTACAGTAGTGTACTCAAAGGAGGGGTCATGAGGGCGGGGGAAGATGGCCGGTTGCCTGCCAGTAGCTGCGATGGCATAGAAACGGGGACACTTTGATCCTCTCATAAAGTGTCTGTTGAGGCCCACTTTACATTGTGAAGTCTGAACTTTCAAGGAGGGACAGAGGGGGTAAAGGAGAGCAAGGTAATATGAGAGCTGGGCAGAGAAGAGAGGTAAAGACTAGGGGAAGACATAAAAGAGAGATTGGAGAAAGGGGTGAAGACGGTGATGAAGATGGAGTAGGTGGAGGAGGGTAGGAGGCAGAAAGGCATGCCACTGGTGAGGGCAGAACTGAAAAAGGGACAGACAGAGAATATGTGGAAGATAACAGATGGGGAGGGATAGGAATAGGAGGGTGAATATGGTAAGGAGGGAATGATGGAGAACTATCGCATGGACCTCCCTTCTCTTCCATTTCCTTCTCTCACTCACCACTGTATGCGGAAACATATAGGCGGTGAGAACAGCAGTAAGTGTATGGGAAACGGAGGGTTCCAATGCCTTCTTCTAGAATAGAATTCTGATAGAAGCAATTTGGTAGAATATTCTTTTTAGAATGTGCAGTTCAGTTTCCTAATTTGGCACTCCAAATAATTTTGAGGTACCAACTTAAGTCAGAGGGTGTATATTTGGTCTTCCTCCCTTTGATCTGAGCAGGTCGGAGAGAATTACTAATTCTACCAAAGACATTCTACCAGGACGATTCTACCAAAATGACATTCTATCAAAAGTAGTACATGAATAAACTGGATATAGGGAGGAATGAGAGGGTAGGATGGAAGGATGGAAAAGGAAGTGAAATGCAGAGGAGAGACTAAATGGAAAAAGGACGTTGGTGACACTTTGGAAACTGGAGATGGCATGTTGGAGAAGGTGAATAGGACTATCTGAGGGACGATGGAGAGCAATGCACACAGACTGGGCTAAGAGACATAAATAAAAATACCACGCGTTTATAGAGTGTTTTCATGCAGGAATTCTTCATTATAATCCGTGTTCTAACATTCGAACCATGAAGGCTGAGATGGTGTCTGAAGGTTGCACTTAGCTCTTTAACCCAAACACATTAGCTATTGAGGTATTTTACCAGCTAAAGTGAGCTATGCTTAGGATACACAAACATAAATGAGGGGGAGAGTTAGTGGGGAAGCTGGTGTCTGCCTCACTGCCAAATGCCAAGCCACACCTACACATCGCCACATCCAACACCCCCTACATCAGTTTACCATTTTTAGATGGACAGGTTGGTTGAGAGGTTTAACAAAACCTTAAGGGAAATTCTTAAAGTAAACACAGCAAATATTTAATATCAATTAATACCGTGGGCTTTGTTTACTGTTCAGAAAATCCCACAGTCCTCTACTGGATTTTTATCCCGTGAACGTGTTTGCCATCGCAACCCTTAAGACGTGTTAGATCTGTTGAGCGAAAGATGGGAGGACAAAGAGGAGACTGATACCAACTTTGCCAAGTATGTCCAACATACGCAACAACCTATGATTGCAGTGCAGGAACTTGTAAAAGTCAACTTGAAAGTTGCTGAAGAAAAACAGAGAGGACAGTACGACAGGCCAAATCTGTACTTTTAAAGAGGGAGAAAAAGTCTGAGTGCTAATCCCATCGCAGGATAACATAATTCGAGCCCAATGGAGAGGACCCTATGAGATCGTTAAAGTCTTGGGGCCAGTTAACTAGAGAATCCCACAGTTGGATCAATTGGCTAAATAAGTGGGTTGAGGGGGGAACCCTCAAGTAAGTGCACATATAACGAATGGCTTTATAGCCATTAAAATGATCATGGGATTAAGGTCCCTTTCTCCTTATCTGACATTCAGGAAGAAGCTATTCAGGCTTATCTAAGGCATTTCGTGGACTTATACTCTGATATCCCTGGGAAAGCCAAGGGAGTGGAACATCACATTAATATACCACCTGGGAACGTGTTTTTTTATGATCTTTCCAGATGCCAGAGTCTCTGAGAGATATTGTTGGGTAAGAGGTCCAGAACTGCTTAAAGAAAGATCATACAAAAGTCTAAGAGTGGGTTGGCATCCCTCTGTTCTAGTTTAGAAACTGGACATCCAGTCTCAGTATAAACTTAAGGAGGGTCAACAAGATACAAGAATTTGATACCTACCTAATGCCACATATAGACGAACTGTTGGAATTTGGGCAATGCTAGGTTTATTTCCACCTTAGACCTGACAAAGCAGTATTTTCAGGTACCTCCAGCCCTGACAGGGAAAAGACAGTCTTCCTAATCCCTCATGGATAATGCAGATTTCTAGTACTCCCTTTCGGCCTGCATGGCTCACCAGCCATATATTAAGCTCATGATGACAACCTCCTAAAGCCATGTCACAAATTTGCTGGTGCATATTTAGAAGACACTGTAATGCATACTAGGAAGAGCACCTGGAACATCTTTACTTGATTGGTTACGCAATGAGATGTGCATGGTTAACAGCTAACCCACAGAAATGTTAACTGGAACTGGGCCAAGCTTGAGTAAAGTAATATATCTGGGATTCCAAGCTGGAGAATGTCAAGACAATCATTTTTATTGGTCAGATTTGTTTGAATATTTTCACCTGTTCTGGGACACAGGACCCCAGGTACACGTGGTGCGTGTGTGTGTATTTAACTCAGTGTAAGGCAGAGGGCATGGTTTATGCCTCAGTGGTTGAGAAGGTCTTTTTGACTTGTTCAAGGTCTTTAGGACCCTGGGACTAAGTCACCCCTCTCAACTGTGCACTTCACCACAACTGGAGCACTTACGTCCCCAGTCGTGCGTATAATCGCTAAGATGACCACTTGGCACCACTAGGTGGCCACCTTGTCATGTGTAAAAGGGCCACTTGTATGCACCAGTATGTTGAAGTCCACCACCTCCGGGGTCTCGGCGACCCCTGGGTGGTGAGAAAAAACGTGGGTGGTTCCTGGGCTCCCACGCCATTTGTAGGAGACTTGGATGTCTCAGCTCTGTTTCCAATTAGTGCCGACAGAGCGGTCCCTTCTCCCGGTGCACCAGCCTGAGAGTGACTCCTTAGAACAAGTTCTCAGAGCTGGAGTGTTACCTTAGGATGTTCCCTTGGGTTTGCCACCCCGCTCCCCTCTAGGTTAGGTGTAGGAGAGGCTCATGCAGTGGGACTTGCAAGAGACCATTTGTGTGCCTTTGCGCACCATTAGCTAATATAGAGCTCGAACTTCCCTCGGTGCATCAGCCCAGACAAGTTCCCTAAGGATTTGAACCTGGGGCTAAAACTGTGTATTAGGGTGTCCCCTAATACACAGTTTGGGGGACACCCTACCCTTTCCTTGGGTAGCTGTCAACTTTCAGAGGCTCAGGCAGTGGAGTTCTGCCTGAACCGACAATTGTGCGATTAATGCGTAGTGTGTCTTTTGTGTCTATGAAAAGTTTTAAACTCTTCATAACACACAGTGCAAGTGTGCACGACTGACTTTAACAGTCGGGGGAGGGGTACATGGTCACTTCCTGTGACCTGTGTACTATGTAACTCGGAGATATCGATTTTGGCTTCAGCCTCGTGACTGAGAAAAAGGGATAGCCTCTCCAAAAATGGAGTCTGGGGGCGTTGCTGCCCCTGAGCTCCAGGAAGGTCCAGTTACAGGTCACCAGGGTCCTGCCCTCTGGCCCTGAACACCAATAGGTGTGCTTTCTGGCAGCTCGCCACTCCACTAATGAGTGAACGAGATCAGGCAGTTTTCTAAGCCCCTATGGGACTCCTAAGGACCCCAGAGGATTACAATAGAACTTACCCTGTTCTTTCTTTATTTGACTTTTGGACTTAAAGGAGCTCTCTTGAGGGGAATAGTGCCTCGTGCCAGATTCCCGGTGTCCTGGCCACGCCAGCACAGGCGATCTAGTAGCTGTTCCTGGATCCTCCTGTCCCTCTCGTCGATCATGTCCAGAGGTGGAGCTTTTTTGAATCTTCAGGCAGCAACGGTAAGCCTTGTGTGCGTCTCGTCGACTGCTCCAACCTACGTACCTGTACCGCTTGATTTTGACCTATTTTTTCAAATACCGATGAAATTTAAGAATCCTCAACTAAACGTACTTCTCCTGATTTTCTGTACTTTTTTATCTGTAAATAAAAGAATGGTTTATTTTTGCACCGATTGGCTCTGACCATCTTTTTAAGTATTTTGGTGTTTTGGCTGTTGAGAGCTCAATGATCCCTGTTTAAAGTGTGAAGGTATCCTAGCGTTGTCTGCAGTGCAGAGCCCAGGCTCTGAACTTCCACGTGTTTTGATTGTACGAAGGACAGGATTACTACCACCCTGAGCCCTTTCGTCTCAAAGAAAGCCCTATTCAACATGTAGGCCAAAATCCATGCTATTCAGCAAATTGAACATCCTAAGAAACCTAAGGGCAATTTAAGGGTTCATAAGGTATTACCGTAAGTTCATTCCAAACGTTTCAGCAGTTGTAGAGCTCTTAATTAACCGATTGTTAGGTTAAGTGGGATGCAGAAGTAAAGCTTTTTATTGGTTTAAGTACGGGATGTGTCATCCCTCATTATTAACAATGCCCAACTTCAAAGATCCCTTCCTCCTGCTAACAGGGACTTCAGTAGTTGGGTTGGGAGCTATCCTGTCGCAAAGATGAAATTGAATAGAGCAACTAATACAGTTCTTAAGCTCTGAACTGTTCCCTGGAGAGAGAAATGACTCTACAATTGAGTTATAAGCCTTAGCAATCAAGTGGGCTTTAGACTCAGGCTGGGGTGAAAATTCAGGTGTAGCCCAGCAGAGGAGGCAACACATACTTGGGGTGAGAATTCAGGCGGAGGAGCCCACAAAAAAGCGACCAAGTGGTTCAGGGGTGATAATATTGAACCATAACTGCATCCCAAGGTGGCAGCCCAAGACAGGGGTTATAATATGGTAATAGAAAGGGACAGGCTCATTAAGGTAGTGGTGGCCCTGGGCGTGGCCTTGAAACTTGACCTGTACTTTTTTTGGAAATTCTGTTTCTGGGATGTGAGTGTCTGACTTTATTAGTTGGACGTCCTGGACATGGCCTACGAGTTCTTATTTCCTCCTTTCATTGAGGAGTCTGATTTGTACATAGACTATTAAATGGCAAAGTCATTGGACAATTGGAAACTGGGTGGCAGTTTTCCTAAGAGGCGAAATGTATTTAAAACATTTTTATAACGCTCAATAAATTTGTATAATGCTCAAGCCCTCAGGCATTAGGGCGCTCGTTATGTTTGAAGTTTTGTAGGTAGCACCATCTTTTATGTTAGCTTTGGCCATTCACAGAAAAGACCCACTGTACCCACTATGTCTATGTGAACTGGTCTGTCACACCCACCGACCATCTCACTGGGCCTTCAGACACTATATAATCAGTCTCTAACCCCCCTCCTATGTCTCACCAGTCTCCTACCAGCACACTATCTCACCAGTATTTTACCCTCAACCCATCTAGGCAGTCCCGCTCATGCACCAAACCACCAGTTTTGCACCCTTGTAACTCCAGTCCAACAACCACAAACAATCACCAGCAGCCCACACAGCCAAACACTTTCTCACCAATACAACACCCACACACCATCTCACCAGTCCACCACCAATACACTAACCAACCATTCCCTCCCAATCAGTCATCTTGCCTGTCCCCCACCATCCTATCCCCACCATCTCACCATTTACTGACCCTCCATCTTACCAGTTCTCTACCCAGCAACCAATCTGACTGACATTTCCCTCGCCCAATCGTTTCCCCAATCCCCAGCCACCATCTCACCAGTCACCAACCTTCTCACTTTCTACCACCCACTGTCTCACCAGTCTCTCATCCAAACACCCATACACCTCTTCAGACCCTCATGGGTCCACCACCCGCACTGCCGAACCAATCTTCCACAACCATCACCCTCATCCACCTGCCAAGCTATCATTTCACCAGCCCTCCAACAGCCCAGCCACAAACTTATGAATTCCCCAACCAAGCACTGTACCAAGTACCCCCATTCACTGTCTCACCCAGTCCTCACCCATTGTCTCACCAGTCCCCATCTACACACCCATCCACAATGCCACAAGCCTCCCACTCACTATCTCACCAGTCACCCACCAACACTCACCCTCTCACTAGTCCCCTGTGCACTCTCACTAATCGCCCACCTAGTCTTCTCATCTGTTTTCTTCCAATACATCCTCTCCCCCACACATAGTTTCAGTCCCTCATGCATGCAGTCTCAATAGTTCTTTACACACCCACCCCTTAGCAGTTACTCAACCACTGTTTCACTAGTCATCCCCCAGTATCTGACCCACCTGTCTCACCACTCTTCATGATAACGCTCGCTCCTGTCCCTCACCCACATAAAACCCAACTAACCCGTACCTCACCTACGCATCCACTGTTTCACCAGTCCACCACACACCCACTCACCAGTCTTCCACCAACCCGTTGTCTCACCAGTCCCCAATAAGCCACCATCTCACGATTCCCTCAGCCACTGTATCACCAGTCTCCCACCCCTATTTTCTTTCTTGCCAGTCCCCTATCCACTCACCATCTCACCAGTCACCCCACACACTGTACACACTTGTCACCAACCCTGCAGTTGGCAAACCCTCTTTCTCAACAGACATCATCCAATCCACCATCTCCGCAGTCCTTCACCCACCCACCTGTCTCACATCTCAACATACAAATCTTACAAGCCCCAATTTCACCAGTTTCTCAACAACCCGCCCACCCATGTCTCTCCAGTCCACCACCTGCCTCTACATCAGTGGTTCTCAAACTATGGGTTGTGACCCTTTTTTGGGTCGGGGAGCCATGGTAGTTGGGTCCAGGCTGAGAGACAGAAAAATTGCAGGGAGTCATGCAGGGTTAGTGGGCGTTAACATGAATGGTTTTATATGCAAAGAAAACTGGTGAAATTGAAAATAACTTTTGTTCGGGTCAATGGAGCTCAATTTGAAACACCTGTCAGTCAATGGGGTCTCGAAAGTAATTTGTCGCTCAATGGGTCCCGGCATGTAAAAGTTTGTGAACCACTGCTGTGAGGACAGTCTGTCTTGAGTGTGTGGACTTTTCATTTTTTTTTGCCAGCTAGGGGCCTGTAACTCCCTACCCTAGGCTCAGCTAGTGAGTCTGGGGGTCCCCTCCTGCACCCCCATCCCTGCGCGTCCCTTCCTAGCTAGGTTTAGTTAGGGCGTGTGTGCGAGCCGTTCACATCTGCAACGTGAAGCGTGCTCGGGTGCTTCATACAGTCACTGGAACGTGTGAGAGGGATTCTCAATGTTAGACGTGTGCACTGTAGCCATTGCACGTAGGTTGCACTGTGCGAAGCTTGCCCTCGCATGCTTCGACAGTGCCTGCACGATTAGCGTGTTAGGGCCTCTCGCTTGCGTGGTCTCCCCCCCTGTTCTCGGGTCGGGCCGGCTGGCTTGGCTTGGAGAAGTGGGCTGACACGGCAAGGTCGGGCCAAGAGTTGCGCAATCGGTTTCTCAGCGCGGGAACCCGAGTTG